>JAHRHZ010000061.1:20681833-20694333 GCA_024137785.1 Ginglymostoma cirratum
CCTTCTTCAGAAAATTCTGAAGAAGGGTCTAGGCCCGAAACGTCAGCTTTCCTGCTCCTACGATGCTGCTCGGCCTGCTGTGTTCGTCCAGCTCTACACCTTATCTCAGTCCCAACATGTTATTGGGGTATGCAGTGATGGCAATGTAATTAAATGTCATTGAGGAGATGGTTAGATTCTCTCTTGCTGGAGATGTTCATTTCTGTATTTATGTCATAGGAATGTTACCATTTATCATCCCAACCCTGAATGTTGTCCAGATTTTGCTGCATTTGGATATGGAAATGGACTGCCACAGCTGAGGAGCTCTTGAATTGTACTGAACACAGCAATCATTGACAAAAATCTCAGCCTCTGGCAGTTATTGATGAAACAGCTGATTATAATTGGGTCTGGGACACTATCCTGAGAAGCCACTACAGCAATATCCTGGGGCTGTGATGATTAACCTCCAACAAGCAAAACCATCTTTTCTGGCAGGCATGCATCAAATCCTCGATAGCGATTGATTTCATTTTTTTTTGATGCAGCACTCAAAGATATTTTCTAATCAGCCTGTTTAGAGATGTTAGAGCACGTGGGACTTGAACCTGGGCCTCCTGGCTCAGATAGGAACATTACTACTGCACCACAAGATGCTGTCTCAATATCACCTCATTTCTGCAATTTAAGTTCTTGTGTCCATATTTGAACCAAAGCTTTAATGAGTTCTGGAAACAAAGACCCCTGGTGGAACCCAAATTGAACATCGTGAGCATAACTCTCTATGTTTAATTTTATTTAAATATAATATATTTTTGTTTTAATTTGTGCAGATATGATTGCTGCTAGTAAGCAGGGCATATAAGAAAATAAGTAAAAGGAGCAGAACTGGGTCGTTTGACCCCTCAAATCTGCTCCACCACTGAAGAAGATCATGGCTGATTTGTCCCAGGTCTCAACACCTCTCACGATAATTTACCACAGCTGTCAACTCGTGAACGTTTCAAAAATCTATCTCCCCTTTAAATAGTTTCATTGATCGGGCCTTCACCACTCTCTGGGGCAGATAATTTAAGATATTTGCTTCCCTCTGAGAGAAGCAATTCTTTCCCGTCTCAGTTTTAAATGAACGTACCTGTATTCTGTAAGTGTTTCCTTGTTAGACATAACGCCACTCGCAGAAATTTCTCAACATCTGCAGCATCAAACCTTAGAATCTTGTTGCAATAAAATCACTTAAACTCCAATGAATAAAGGCCGAAGGTTTTTAGCCATTTTCGATCAGTCAACCCCTTCATCCAAGGATCAGTTTAGTGAATCTGTTTTGAACCGCCTTCAGTATATCCCTTTTTTAAATACAGGGACCGAAACTATACACAGTACTCCAGGTACAACATCACTAACACCCTGTATGGTTGTATCAAAACTTTCCTGTTTTTAAATGCCAAACCCTTAGCAATAACGGCCAAATTCAATTTGTTGCCTTAATTACTTGCTGTACCTGCATGCTAACTTCTTGATTCACGCACACAGTAACATCCAGACCCTTTGTGGTGCTCCTCTTCTTTTTTTGGAGCTTCTTTCCATTTAAGTAATAGTCTGCCTTTGATTCTTCCTGTCAAAGAAGCAGATGTTAAACTAACTGACCTGTAGTTTTCTGCTTTCTGTCCTCCTCCTTGAACACATCACATTAGTAGTTTCCAATCACTGGAATCCTCCTGAACTCCAGCTCTGAAATATTTCAGCCAATCCTTCCACTATGTCTGCAGCCATTTCCTTCAAGATCCTTGGATGCCAGCTTTTAGTCTCATTAGTTTGTCCCGTGCTTTGTACCTGGTGGTAGAGACTGTTATGAGACCTTTCCTCTCCTTAGCATTGTGGTTACCTTTTATCTTTGGAATGTAGACGGTTTCCTCTCCCACGAAGACTGATGCAAAATATTGGTTTAAATTATCTACCATTTCCCTGCTCCCCATTAGCAATTCCCCACATATGTCCCACCAAGAGTCCTGCTCTTACCTCTGATATTTATTATTTATTTGTAGGAGCTTTTGCTTGTTGTTTTATACCACTTGCCAATATACTTTCAGAATCAATTTTCTCCATTATCAGCTTTTTAGTCATCTGCTACAGATTCCTTAGAAAAAGCTCCAAGTCCTCTGGATTACCACTAATTTTTGCCACTTTGTGTACATTTGTTTTTGATTGGATCCTTCTCATTGAGACCTTTTTGATCAGAATAAATTTTTGCAGAGTATTATTAGCTTAATATCAGCTAAAATGTCTGCCACTGCTCATCCAGACTTTGCTATAGACTGTTTTCCCAGCCTGTTTTAGACAACTGTTTCTTCGTACCTCTGTAGTTGCCCTTATTTAAGTTGAGGCCCTCATTTGAAAGCTTAACTCTTCTCAAACTGAATTAAAAATTCTGCTATGTTGTGATTACTTCCACTTGAGGATCCGTAACTGCAAGATCTTATTAATCCTATCTCATTACACATTCCTAGATCTAAAAAATCTGTTCCCCGGGTAGGTTCTGCAGCTAACTACTCAAAGAAGCAATCACTGATGTGTTCTAGAAATTCACTTACCATATCACCCTTCCCCATCTGACTTGTTCAGTCAATATGCAGATTAAAATCACCCATGACCATTGTTGTGCCTCTATTACTTGCCTCCATTTTTGCCAATTTAGATTTTAACCTACAATGAGGCAACTCTGTTTATGCCTGGCTTAAAGATGACTCCCACGTGACTTATTTCCCTTGCTATTTCTTATTTCTACCCAAACTTACTTCATATCATGATCTATGGTACACCTATATCAATGCTCACCACCAGACTGATACCTTCCTTTATTAGCAAAATGTAGTATGTTAAGGGAAAAGCCATAGATGCTGATCAGTTGAAATTGGACAGTGGGCAGAAGAAAAACAAAGAACAAAGAGATTGGGAGATATGAGGTTGGAGATCTGTATAGGCTGAATGAGTAGCCACTGATGGGGATCAGGGTACACCCAAGTGTTTAAGGTAAGAGGTGGTCACACTTGGGAGAATCTCCAAGGCAACTTGATGTTAGCTGTGTTTTGGTAGTACTGGTCTCGTCGTGAGTCAAAAGTTGTGGTTTCAACTTGTAGTCCAAAAGCTGGAGCACATAATTCTTTCTAACATTCCTTGCAGGATTGAGGGAGCTCCTGAGTAATGTGAAACCGAGCCCTTACCTGCCATTTTGTGGTGCTCTTATTCAGAAAAGCAATGTTTATCCCACAACCAACATGTCAAAAAAGATCATCTGGTAATCACATTGCAATTATGGCATTCTGGGTAAATGGAAACTGATGGTGGGGTGCGTCGCATTAAAACACAATTTCAGATTTCACACTTTTTAACTCTAGGTTGAGATCCAAGGCTTGATTTTTGAAAGCATTCACACAGATATTCGCAACTTGAGGATGACAGCTGCAGCAGCTCTGCATCATACCTTCACACACAATTTATCATGAAGGCCTGAGCTTGGCTACCACAGAGGTGGTGGGAAATGCTGTGGAAGAGCTCCGGATCATGTACCCTCTTCAGAGTATAATATATTAGCCATGGAGCTTGTTAAAGTAAAAACTGGGGGAGTGCAGCTGCTGCTAAGCCAAGTAAAACGATTTATTAGAAACTCTTATCAGTGGATTAAGGTCAGTTCCACAAACAGGACCTGCCTGGATCCTCTTGTGGAGGAATTTTGATGGAGCAGTCAGTATCTGTTCCAGATAACTCCATCCCAGAACCATTTGTCATTTCATTAGAAGATTTGCATTGAGTTTAAGGAAAAAAAGTCTTAAAGCACCTCTTCCTGCAAGGCGTTGTTTAATGCAGCTGAGGAAAGTATTGAGAAACAATCAGCATTAAAAGCCACAAATGGCAAATAACCTGGAAACTAATAACTATCTTGGAAACTATTAACAGTCCGTTTGAGGCATTAAAGTTTGAATAGCAAAATTAGACCCCTCATGCAAACAAATCAGCTTTTACTTCAAATTTTTCTAATGGCTAAGTTGGTAGTACCCTCATCTGAGACAGAAGGTCTTGACTTCATGGATTTTAGTAAGGCCTTTGACAAGGTTCCACATGGTAGACTGGTTAATAAAGTTAGATCACATGGGATTCAGGGAGACTTTGCCAATTGGATACACAATTGGCTTCACAGTAGGAGACAGTGGGTGGTGGCGGAGTGTTGTCTATTGGAGCCCTGTGACCAACGATGTTCCTTAGGGATGAGTGCTGGGTCCATTGTTGTTTGTCATTTATATAAACAGTTTGGATGAGAATATAGGAAGTATGGTTAGTAAGTTTGTGGATGACACCAAAATTGGTGGTATAGTAGACAGTAAAGAAAGCTACATGAGATTACAAAGGGATCCTGATCAACTGAGCCAATCGGCCAAGGAGTGGCAGGTGGAGTTTAATTTGGATAAATGAGATGTGTTGCATTCTGGTAACTCAAACAAGGACAGGACTTACTCAAATAAAAATAGGCCTCTGGGGAGTGTTGTAAAACAGAGAGACCCAGGGATTCAGGTACATAGTTCATTGAAAATTGTGTCACAGGTAGACGGAGTGGTAAAGAAGGCGTTTGGAACACTTGCCTTCACTGCTCAGACCATTGTGTTTAGGAGTTGGAATGTCATGTTGCAGTTGTCTAGGATGTTAGTGAGGCCGCTTTTGGATTACTGTGTACTGTCATCCTGGTCACCCTGCTTTAGGAAGGATATTATTAAATTGGAGATGGTACAGAAAAGATTTACCAGAATGTTGCCGGGAGCGGAGGGTTTGAGTTATAAAAATAAGCTGGATAAACTGGAACATTTTTCACTGGAGCCTAGGAGGTTGAGGGGTGACCTTATAGATGTTTATAAAATCATGAGGGACATAGATAAAATGAATAGCAAAGGTCTTTCCCTAGGGTTGAGCAGCTCAAAACTAGAGGGCAGACTTTTGTGGTGAGAGGAGAGAGATTTGAAAGGGACCTGAAGGGCAACTTTTTCACACAGATATGTGGAATGAACTTCCAGAGAAGGTGGTAGATGTGGGTACAGTTACGACATTTAAAAGACATTTGGGTAGGTAAATTAATAGGAAATGTTTCGAAGGATATAGGCCAGGTGCGGGCAATTGGGACTAATTTAGTTTGGGAAACTTGGTCGGCGTGGATGAGTTGGACAAAACGGTCTGTTACTGTGCTGTGTGACACTGTAACTTGAGCACACAATCTAGTCTAACATGACTGCAGAAATGAGGAAGCACTGCACTGTTTGATGTGCTGTCTTTTGATTGAAACCTTATACTAAGGCTCTCTTGGGTGGCCATAAAGGATTCTACAAAAATATTTCAAAGAGAATCCAGATTTTCTCCCCATGTCCTGATAAATATTTGTATCTCTTCCAATTTTTGAAAAACGTATTATCTATTCATAGTCACATTGCTGTTTGTGAGAAACTTTGGTGTACAATTCGCTACATTGTTTCCAACTTTGCAACAATGACAGTGCTTCATTGGCTGTGAGATACTTTTGGGGTATCATAGAAACAGTGATAGATCATTAACCCCATCCATCTGCCTTGCTCGCGTATCCTTCTAGACATTGTCTAGCAAAAGCCTAACAATCTCAACCTTACAATTATTAATACCTCGTGATCTTTAATGATCCCCTTTGCATCTGTCCAAAAGATTCCAAGCCTAAATTTAGATATAAAGGTAACAAATGAAAGCTCCCAGTTTCACAGCTGTTTGATTAAGAGTTTTTGCAGCTGTAGTCCTCAAGTTGGGTATATTAGTGTGGAATGCTTTCCAAAGTTAAGCGTCAATTCTTACCCTTAGAGGGTTAAAACATGTGAATTCTGAAATGGGGGAAAGTGGAGGTCAGTTGGAATCAGAAAGTGGGAAACTAATATTTCCTGAATGTCATCCATTTCCCAGCAACTCAGGTATGGTTCTTAATATTTATTGTACCATAGGATAAACGCCAACATGTCATTGAACCTGATGGCCCATACCAAACACAAACCTGCGAGTTAATAGTGCTATAGATACTTACTGTGAATGAAAAGTGTGAAAATTGGTTGATTTTTTAAAATAATGTGCAAAGGTCTATTTGTAGTGATGCATTGGGAGGCTATACATTTTCAAAATTCTGCTACAAGCCTACTTAATTACTGTGGACTGTGAAATAATTTTCTCTTAATTTCTCACCCCCTTCTCAATCTATTGCATCTTGCACTATCACGGGTGTTTCTGTTTTTCCATGAGATGGTAATTTCGATATTTATTCTCCGCACCTTGATCTAATGATGAGAATCTAGGCCGTCCATAGCAGCCTGTAATATCTCCAAGGGGATTCTTGTGGAAAAGTGGGAGTGTCCCTACCTCTAAGCCAGAACATACTGCTCCAAGTATCACTTGCCCTGGTGGCATGTGACAGCATATAAATAACTCTAATATCTACAGGATGCCTGCAGCACATGTCCAACGTTTCTCAACCAACACTTTCACCTCAAAGTACAAGGGCAGCAACTGTTTGATAATACAATCACTTGCAAGAGCCAACCAATCTACGTGCCTCATCACTGTTCACCAGCACCGGGTCAAAATCCTGAAACTCCTTGCTTGAAGGGCAGTACCTTCACCACTTGAACTGGAGCAATTGAAAGAGAAAAGGCCCATCACTGCTTTGTTAATGGCAACAAGGGATGGACAACAAATTAGTTGCCTTGCCAGTGACATCCACATTGGCTTTTATATTTCATTAAATCCTCATTAGACAATTGTTTTGCATTCCCTGTCTTTGCTGTATTTACCAATTTCTGCTGGGTATGAGTCCATTAGCACTGGCACTCTAATTTCCAAATATTGGCAGGATATTTGACCGTGAGTACCTCCCAATCCAGCACCCACCCAAAGCCTGTACACTTTGTCAGCAGGTGTTTAACTGTAGCCAGACAGCTGGAAATTATATTCACATCCAAGTGGTGTGCCCAATTTAATCCTCATGCTGACATGGGTGTTCCTGTGGAAGGCACGGACTCTCTAAAAGTTTGGAATGCTATTTCAAGGGTGATGTGGCAGTGTGTGATAGTCCATCAGGAATGAGGATGATGCTTGCTCATGGCCAGAGCCTGCATTTGGAATCTTGTGCAACAGCTACCACACAGTTCTGATGATGAGGAAACTCTCTCCCTCCTACCCACTGCCATAAATGTATAAATTCATTATCAACCTGGTTTACCATGTTATGACTCACCTTCCACGAACTCTGGGATGCTAAATGACTCACAAGAATTCCCTATGTTAACAATGGTTGAAGCTGATTAATGTTACACTTCTACATTGTTAGGGATCTCATTAATTTATGTGATCTTTGTCCCCTTAGCACAGGGTTTTAAGAATGGTATAACTAGATATATCAGTTGTCTATGAATAAACAAGTATGAGCTCTTTATGATCACAAATTATTGATATCTAATAATTAATTTTGCTTTACCAGATTTCAGTCTGAATGTCATGTTCAACAATTTCCAATCATAAGCACTGCCCCCATTTTCTCAGACAGCGGCTGCTGGTAATGATTCTGCTTTCACTTCCTCTGGTCACACCTTTTATTCCTTGTATCATTACCATGTCTTTCACTTTTTATCATTCCATTGGCACAAGTAAGAGAGTGATACAACCTGGGACTGAAGCTGCTTTTATCTCAATGTGCCAAATTGCAGAAACACCAGCGCATTTCAATCTGGAATGGGAAAAGTCTAATCAAGATGTGGTAACAGACCATTGAGAAGGAATAAATTACTCAGGTCAGCATTATAATGGTACAAACTTTACCTGGTCACCTGTGACCAGGAAGTCTGGGTGCAATTCCCACCGCTACAGATGTCTGTCATAACATATTCAAAGTGGTCGTTTGAAGTTTTTTTTGGATATAAAGGGCAGCCTGGTGTTTCAGTGGTTAGCACTGCTGCCTCACAGCGCCAGGGACCTGGGTTCGATTCCACCCTCGAGTGACTGTGTGGAGTTTGTACATTCTCCCCGTGTCTGCGTGGGTTTCGGGTGCTCTGGTTTCCTCCCACAGTCCAAAGATGTGCAGGTTAGGTGGATTTTCCATGTTAAATCCCCTGTAGTGTTCAGGGATATATACATTCAGTGGGTTACAGGGGGATGGGTCTGGGTGGGATGCTCTGAGGGTCGATGTGGACTTGTTGGGCCAAAGGGCCTGTTTCCACACTGGGGATTCTATGATATACAGCTAAAATATCATGGTGAATAAATCAGTTGAGTACTAAGCCCAGGTATAGCATCATCATCGGAGCAGAAACTGACACAAAATGCTACCAACCATTCATGACAAGTGGAAACTTCAGTTCAGAGGAACAGGAGTGACTCAATTTAAGCCGTGTGACTGTGCTTAACATACCATGAAATTAGACAAAGCAACTATACCTGCACGGCCTGTCCAGTATAACCTGAATGAGCCCAGTCCTCCCATATGAAAATTATTGCGCATCGCTCTGAATTGAAAAATGTTGGACAGCAGGATATCAATCTTTAGCACACTGTGACTTTGGATGACCTGAGGTTTTAAAACATCGTTCTAACTTCCAAACAAATCCTGAGAACTCTCAAGTTATATTCAGCAGCAAATACTTGGGGACATCTTACATTGTGCCATGACGCACATTTGTGTATTTCCTCCTGCCCCATCCATGTGTTTTCCCCCATTTCTGCCCAGGGGTTATATTTCTATAAGTCCTGGCCTCTCCAGACTTCTCAACATGAACATTCTTCAGGGATTACCCGAGATAGTGACAGCAGACTAATGGACCGTACAGTGGTAGAGAGGGGGATTGCAGATGAAACCGATGTAAGGTTCTGAATTCTGCCTAATATTTCTCTTGCCTCCTAATCGAGTGGTTTTGAAGCTGATCCCAGCACCTCAGTCCTGCAGCAACGCTTCCCCCCACTCACCAAACCCATAACCTACTCCATTCTCGGGCACTGATAACTGAACCGAGAGTGGAAGATTGACTCTGGCCTGGTGATTTTGTAGTCTAATTGCATGATTGATGTGCAAGCCAAGTTTCAATGGTTTAAGGATGGCAATGTTTCCGGAACTGGCAGAAGATGACAAAGATGTCGCTGGCAAGCTTGGCAAACCACTCTTTGGACCCTGATCCGTGAGGAATTCTGGATGGTTGCCATTGATGCCAGCAGCGTCCCCTGCCTGACCTGCACACTATGGTCTGATACAGGAGACAGCTCTTTTCTTCATTCACCATCTTGGGAGGTGGATAGGAAATGTTGGTCCCATGGTATGAAAATACAAATAGAGTGAGGCAGCTTTCAGAGGTTTTGTTCAAATGTGTGTCAATCCCCAAGTGCACCTGGTGATCTAAACAAAACTGCGAGCAATTCAAAGCTACAGACTCACTGATTCCCTTTCCCCAACTGCATTCCTGCCCACTCATCTTCCTCTCTCATGCAAGTGGTGCTAGGGGATGTGAGTTAATCAAGTAAAATACATGGAACTAGCATTTAATAAAAAAAATTCTTCTCTAGCATCAAACATGGTTACCTTTGACCTTGCCTGTCCAGATGGATTATCACTTGGTAATCACACCGAGCAGTAACCGTGCTTCCAGGGTTGACACTTTTAGCTCCACAAGGAGAGAATCTGCTGATGTCCCTATTGCATCTGATTTCAGCTAACAGCGGAATAAAGTTTCCTGCTCACCCTCACTCCACCAGGATGGAAGAGGGTGAAATACAGATCCCTCAGCTGAGGCTGAGAGCTGAAAAAGTGGATTAACCTTCCAGCTTGTACATGTTTGCAAGATGGAAAGCACCAAGTGTATCACAAAATGGCATTCTGCGGCTGCATTGGCAATTTCAGATTAGACATACGTGGCACAGTGACTGTGTTTAGCATGAGGGCATTAGCTCACGATGTCAAAGCCTTTATTGTATCGGGACCTGCTTATTCAATTCATGGATGGATCTTTTCTGGACAAATAATGTCATTGGAGTGTTCAATGTCAAGATATCCTATGACTTTTCACTTGACAGCCATGTTAAGTTCTGAGACACAGATAGCATGACCTAGTGCCGTGAAGGCCAAAGGGTTGCTCAATTCTGAGACTGGTGGTTCTGAGACAACTTGGATTCCTTTGATGGAGAAAACAGAGTTGACAGTTTCGGGTCCGGTGACCCTTCCTCAGAAACGTTAACTCTGTTTTCTCCTCCACAGATGCTGCCAGACCTGCTGAGCTTTTTCAGCAACTTTGTCTTTGTTCCTGATTTACAGCATCCGCAGTTCTTTTGGATTCCTTTGATGCCCTTTAATTATCTCTTGGAATACAGTCTAGTGGTAGGATCATTTGCTTCTCAGAATTAAAGATGTGGGATCACAGCATGACTGTTGATCCAATGTCCCCTCAGACTTGCTGGATATTCTGTAGAATTGCTGTCACAATCCTAGCACACATAATGCCATGGGGTGGCACAGTGATTAGCACTGCTGCCTCACAGTGCCAGGGACCTTGGTTCGATTCCACCCTTAGGTGACTATCTGTGTGGAGTTTGCACATTCTCCCCGTGTCTGCATGGGTTTCCTCCCACAGTCCAAAGATGTGCAGGCTAGGTGAATTGGCCATGCTAAATTGCCCATAGTGTTCAGGGATGTGTAGACTAGGTGGGTTCATAGAAGAATGGATCTGGGTGGGATGCTTGATGGGTTAGTGTGGACTTGTTGGGCCGAAGGGCATTTTCCCACACTGCAGGGATTCTATGATAATATACAACACAGTACTCTGCACCTGTCTGGCCAGGATCACTGGAAAAGAGGATCTTAGGAGTAGGAGTAGGCCATTAAGCTCCTTGAGCCTGTTCAATGGCTTCTTGAATCATAGAATCCCTACAGTGTGGAAACAGGCCCTTCGGCCAAACAAGTCCACACCAAACCTCAGAGCAACCCACCTAACCCACACCTCCCTGAACACTACGGGCAATTTAGCATGGCCAATCCACCTAACCTGCACATCTTTGGACTGTGGGAGGAAACTGGAGCACCTGGAGGAAACCCACCCACAGGGAGAATGTGCAAACTCCACACAGACAGATGCCCAAGGCTAGAATCGAACTCAGGTCCCTGGCGCTGTGAGGCAGCAGTGCTAACCACTGAGCCACCGTGCCGCCCCTTGTCCTCACAAGCGTCAGTCCCTCTACCCATCTGCTGACTGACAGATACACACAAACTAGTTGGAATCATCCAAGCTGCATCTCATTCATCTGTTCCCCTATGACCTGTTCAACCTACCTACAGCTCACCTCCCACCTCAGTGTTCAACGTGGAGCAGCCTTCCTGAGCAAGATCCTCTGGAGAAAGGAAGGGGGAACTCAGCAAGTTACCAACAAGTTTGTCGTTGTGATGACCCCATCAATTAAACAGCAGGTTTGGAATGACCACAGCGAGTGTGGCTCTTGCTAAATGGGTTCAAGACCAGCCAGTGCCCCTGAACTCCACTGCTGGTCAGGCTGCTCCTGTAGAGAGAGAGAGAGAAATAAAACTTTAATTAGATTACTGACCTCTGATTACAGCTGGAATTAATTAATCATTTTAAAAAATATACAATAGTTATTGTAGCTACAAAGCCCAGCCCTTAAACATCATGAGAAATGATGGGAGTTCCTACTAAGTGATGTCTTCAGCTACAGCACAAGACAATAAAAGCCAAAAAATTTTTTTCTTTATTTATTCACAGGTTGAGGGCAACACTGGGTAGGCAGCATTTATTGCCCAGAGGGCTGTTATGAGTCAACTACATTGCTGTGGGTCTGGAGTCACATGTAGGCCAGACCAGGTAGGGATGGCAGTTTCCTTTCCTAAAGTGAACCAGATGGGTTTTTCCCCCACAATCAATTCATGGTTATCATTAGACTCTTAAATCCAGATGTTTATTGAATTTAAATTCCACCATCTGCTATGGAGGGATTCAAAACCAGGTCCCTAGAACATTATCTGGTCTCTGGATTAACAGTCCAATGATAATAGCACTAGGCCTTTGCCTCCCCACTTCGCACTTTTAAGCACTTTGGGATGCGAATACTCCTAGTGATTTGAAAGGCATGGTGTTAAAGCAAGTTTTTTTTTAAACAGGAGTAATTTAAATGTTCAGTACTGGAATAAATTAGGAAATATTGATTTAAACCAGGTAACTGATACAATGTTTTACACAACAGTCAGAAATTAAAAAGAAACCAACCTTGCTAAGTCATGTCATGTATGTTTGGATCAGAGTGAATAGGGAAGTCAGTCTGAGAGTCCCTTCCTTGAAGGGTGTTATTGACACATTTGGTTTTCTTTTCCCAACAACGCAGCAGCTTTCAAGCTCATCATATTCTTGGAGCCAGTCCACAAATGAGTTACCATGGTGCATTTTGAATTCTCAGGTTTTCAAATCCACCGCATTGAAAACTTTCTC
>JAHRHZ010000061.1:20699562-20719498 GCA_024137785.1 Ginglymostoma cirratum
TGATGCTGCTTGGCCTGCTGTGTTCATCCAGCCCCACACCTTTTTATCTCGGATTCTCCAGCATGTGCAGCTCCTATTATCTCTGTAATAAATATTTGTTGGTTTTGTCAATATCATAATGTCCATATCCATTTTCTTACATTAATTGGTATAACATAAGCATAGCCTTTCAGAGAAAATACCCTCATGGAGGCTAAAATGACATTAGTTTGTTCAATCCGGCCTCTGGTCAATAGTAACCCCTAGCATTGGTGATTTGGTGATTGTAACACCATTGAACGTCAGGGAGCAATGGTTAGTTTTTTCTTCCAATAGAATGTCATTGCCTGACACTTGTGGCACAAATATGCAAGCTTTCATTCTCACTTTCCCTGATCTGTCTGGGTTAATCAATAACTCAAGGTAGTTCTAACAGTGGTATGTACGCAATATTATTCACTAAAGCAGAGTACAGTACAAGGAGATTGCAAAATCCAACCCACACTTACAATCAGAAGTGAAACTGATCATGTCACTTGGCAGAAGATCAGATGAAAGCAGGTAATTATCTTTCTTCCATCTCAATGTCTAGCCACTGATCCAATCTCGCTCAATATTCTCTGAGGCAAACTTTCTTATACTCTTGTTCTATACAAACAAACTGTGCAAACAAACTCTAACAATGTCCAGTCTCCAGCAAATCATCAGTTTGACCACTGGCAAACATCACAAACATGTCATGTTTTCCTCGATCAGTTTGATCACTTAACATAGGACTTGCTTGTTTTCCTGGAAAGAGGCTTATCTCTTGATTTTTGAAATGTTAACCTGAGATTTACTTTTCTCATACTGTAGTCACCTTTATATCATCCAATTAACCATATGGTATTGACACAACACGATTCTGTGATCAAGTACACCCTGTTCAGCTGTCAAACAGTGCCCTATCACATCTGATTCACTATTTCAAAATAGGACTCTGGCCTTTCAGTGTTAATATGACAATTCATTACATTACTGCTGAGTTACTGCATTTAATTAAACACACACACACATTCCTTCAGCAAAACACAGAAACACATAAAAACCAATGAAAATCATTAGGTCACAATCCAACTGATAAACCTTTTCAATAGGGCACACTTTAATATTTCTTAATATTACATTTCATTTCATTTATGCAAACCCAGCAAATTTTTATGTTAATATCTACCATGTTACTTGCCACTTACAGTCCAAAGCCTCATGTTGTCCAGGTCTTGCTTTCTTTTCACTCTTTTTCAAGTCGTTCATGTGCTGTGAACATCTCAGGTTGACCATAATGTGGAGGTGCTGGTGTTGGACTGGGGTGGACAAGGTCAGAAGTCACACAACACCAGGTTACAGTCCAACGCAAAAACACAAGCTTTCAGAGCGCGGATCCTTCTTCACCTGATGCCCCAAAAGTTTTTGTTTTCAAATAAACCTGTTGGACCATAACCTGGTGTTGTGTGATATCTGACCATCCCTGGTTAGGCCAGCATTTATTACCCAACTCTAATTGCTTCTAATCTAAGTGGCTTGCTAGGCCTTTTCAGAGAGCAATGGAGATCTGAAGTTGCAGAATCAGAGAACTGTTTCAGACATGAGAAGCCATTCAACCCATTGTTTCTGCACTGGCCCTCTGTTAACTTAATGCCAAACTTCCGTCCTTCCCCTTAACCCAGCACATTATTTCAATTCAAATAATCATCCACTGCTTTCTTGAATGCTTCAATTGAACCTACCTCCACACACTTCCAGGCAGTGCATTCCAAGTCCAGAGCACTTGGTGTTTGCAAAGGATTTTCTCACCTCACACATTTTTAAAACTTCTGTAAAAGTTATTTTGTAAGAAAAACTCTTCCAGTTCAAAAAACCCATTCGCCATCAAACTCTATTTCCTATCCTTCAGACAATTTTGTATCCAGGTTGCTTCTTATACTTTAATTCCATGACATGTCATTTCCTCACAAGCCTGCTGTGTGGCACAGTTCTGAAGAAGGGTCACTGGACTCAAAACATTAACTCCATTTCTCTCTCCAAAGATGTTGCCAGATCTGTTGAGTTCCTGCAGCAGTTTCTGTTATTGTTTAATTGAATCCCAAAGTTGCCTTACCTCTGGAGCTGAGCTGCTAGTCTGTAATTGCAGGGCTTATTTTTGCAACCGTTTTTTTGAACAAAGGCATAACGTTTCCATTTCTCCAGCCTCATTTCTTGGAAGTTTGAAAAGTTGTTGCCTGTGCCTCTGCAATTTCCACTCTCTCGCTTCTTCAATATCCATGGAAGGATTTCAGTCAGCGTTGGTGTCTGATGAGATTTTAAGTACTGACAGCTTATCCAATAATTCGTCCTCATCAATTTTAAACCCTTCCAGTGACTGAGCTTCCTCCTTATAGGTAAAAACAGTATTCATTTAAGACCTCACCCATGCCTCTTTTCTCCAAGTGGAAATCCCCTTTTCAGACCTTAATTGGCTCTACTCCTCCCTATGTGGCCTGTTCCTATTAATGTGCTTATAGATGACTTTAGGATTTCCCCATTATTTTAGCTTCCAGTCATAGAATCCCTACAGTGTGGAAGCAGGCAATTGGGCCCATCAAGTCCACACCAACCGTCCAACAGCATCCCACCCAAACCCAAAGCCAACCCCTACACTATCCCTGAATTTCCCCATCGCTAACCTACCTACCTTACACGTCCCTGGACACTATGGGCAATTTAGCATGGCCAACCCACCTAACCTGCACATCTTTGGACTGTGGGAGGAAACTGGAGCACCCAGAGGAAACCCCAGCAGACACAGGGAGAATGTGCAAACTCTACACAGCCCTAGGCCCTAGGCTGGAATCAAACCTGGGTGTCTGGGACTGTAAGGCAGCAGTGCTAATCATTGAGCCACAGTGCTGCCTTTCAGTCTTTTTCCACAATCCCTTTTTGATTCTCTTATATGCTATTTCACTTCCCTTCTGAACTTGCTCTGTTCTCAATTGCATTTACTACCCCACATTTATCATAGGCACAGAAAAGTCTCCTTTAATTTCTATCTTGCTTGTCACCCAGGAATTTGTTTCACTTACCTGACCTGAAATCACGGCTGTGTAGTTGATGTCTTGTATCCGCAGCAGTGGCAAAATTTGTACAGTCCATGAGTTTGTATTGAAAGGCTGTTTACCCAATATGGTTTATCCCTATCACTGACTTTCAACGTGCTGGAAAGGAAAGAGAGAGAACGAGAAAAGGAGGCTTTCTGTTCTGTTGTTAGACAGCTGCTGGTTCAATGATAACAAATCGAGGACTCTAAGGACTTTTTAACGTGTATATTCTTTACTTTCCCAGAGTTCTCTCCTTTTAAACTTATTACCTGTGTTTGTGGATGTGTTTGATGTCATGTTTTATTATTTTTTCAGAATTTATGAATAATAAAATTCTATTTACTTTCATTCACTTGAGATTGGTTCCTTCGTTTTAATTACTACTGCATTTTAACTGAAATGTGAGAAATAAAATTTCATTTTATTATGACAACCCTCCTCACCTGATATTTTGTGCATCCACAAGGCTGGGTCCACTTATATCTAACTGGATATTTACAGACATTTAGGGTGGCATGGTGGCTCATTAGTTTGTACTCATAGCACCAGGGACCCGGCTTCAATTCCAGCTTTGGATGACTGTCTGAATGGAGTTTGCATGTTCTCCCCATGTCTGCATGGGTTTCCTCCCGCAGTCCAAAGATGTGCAGGTTAGGTGGATTGACCACACCAAATTGTGCATAGTATCCAGGGATATGTAGGTTAGGTGGATTCGCCGTGGGCAGTACAGGGTTATACAGATAGGGTAGGGAGGGTGAGTCTGGGTGGGCTGCCCTTTGAAGGGCTGGTGTGGACCTGTTGGGCTGAATGGCCTGTTTCCACACTGTAGGGATTCTAGGATTGCTTTCATGACCAATTGCGCACCTTTTCATACAAGTGTAAATAAAAATAGCAGAAATAAGTTTCTTCTTGCTTGACTCAATAGGTGTCAATGCCTTTAGATAAAATGGTAAATTCACTTCAAATGATTTCATGTACTTCATATTGGTTTCCCAAATTTGACACACTTTATGTTTAGGTGAACATTACAGTCATTTTAAGTCTTTTTTTAGGCTTTTGTAAAAATGATTTTAGTCCGTGATGGTCTCAGGTATTAAAGGTAAAAGTGAAAGGTGAAAATTGATATTCTATATTTGACCATTCTTGCAACATCATCTACGAATTCATGATTCAGCAAGGACTTAATGAAAGCAAATGATCAAACAACAACCAACGTCAAGCATGTTGCGTGCAGGTTCTATTTGAAAATAGCTCCCTGCCTTGTCAGAATTATTCCTTAGCTCCTGCAACAAGTTTTATATTATATTAAGGAAAACAGAATTAATAATGAATATGATATATTATAGTAGAATGTAAAAATAGGGAAGTGTTATTAGAGTATTAGAGTATGTTGCTGCAACTGTACAAGGCATTAATGAGACCTCACCTGGAGTATTGTGTCCAGTTTTGGTCCCCTTACTTGAGAGGGATGTAGTTGCATTGGAGCCAGTTCAGAGGAGATTCACTCGATAGATTCTCGAGATGAAGGATTCGTCTTATGAAGAGAGAGTGAGTAGTTTCGGCCTATTTTCTGTGTTTAGAAGAATGAGAGGAGATCTAATTGAGGTATATAAGATACTAAAGGAGATTGACAAATTAAATGTAGAGAGATTGTTTCCTCATATGGGCCAATATAGAACAAGAAGTCAGGGTTTTAGGACAATGGGTAACAGATTTAAAACAAAAGTATTACTACTCCTCAAAGGGTCATGAATCTGTGGGATTCACTACCCCAGAATGAGACAGATGCTGGGACACTGAATAAATTTAAGAAAGAGATAAACAGATTTTTCATTAGTAATGGGTTGTAGGGTAGTGGAGAATGGGCAAGAAAGTGGACTTGAGGCCAAAAAGAGATCAGTCATGACTGTATTAAATGGCAGAGCAGGCTCAACAGGCTGAATTGCCTTCTTATGCTCTTAATTGTTACGGTCTGACATGTGTTTGATTGTGTTGTTAAAATTTATTCAGGATAAGTGCTACAACTCACTGGGCTAACACACCGGAAATCAAGCTTCACTACTTCCAGAGTTGTCACAAAAGTCAAAAGATTTTTAAAAGTACGTTAAGCTTCTAAGTTTACTTGATTTTTCAGACCCTGTTTGTTAGAAAGCACTCACCAGGTTTCTGTACTGAACAAAAATCAATATTTATTACAAGTAATTGGACTTTAACTACAGGTAAAAAGTTACAAACTTTCAACATACAATACTAGGAATTAAAACTGTAATCCCCCTATAAACTTCCCTTTACACATGTACAGATAGAAAATAGACAAGATAAAACTGGTAATATACAGAAGGGAAAAACTTTAATGGCAGTTCAGTATTCTTTGCTCCCAGGTTCCATTGCAAACACCTTATGACTCTTCAGCCAGCCAGCATGTTGCTTTAGTCATCCTTCTCCAGATGCTTCCACCGGTGGGTAAGAGATACAAGGTGGCTGGTTCCCTTGTGAAAAGTTTGTGACTTATCAATGAAACGTCACAGCTTACAACATTTACAGGAAAAATAAATTAATTTTAGAACATAGAATCCCTACAGTGCAGAAACAGGCCCTTCAGCCCAACAAGTCTGCACCAACCCTCACAGTATCCACCCAAACCCATCCCCCAAAACCCACCTAATCTACAAATCCCTGAACGCTACAGGCAATTTAGCACAGCCAATCCACCTAGCCTGCATATCTTTGGACTGTGGGAGGAAACCAGAGCACCCAGAGGAAACCCACACAGACACAAGGAGCATGTGCAAACTCCACACAGACAGTTGCCTGAGGGTGGAATTGAACCCAGGTCCCTGGCACTGTGAGGCAGCGGTGCTAATCACTGTGCCACTGTGCTGCCTTTTTGTTGAGATTGACAGTGAGTTTTGACTGCAGAGAACACAGCGACCACTCTTGAGTTGGGCAAGAACAGCAAATTTATCTCTATCTGTAACTTGTTCCCACCTTCAAACTGTTTTGTTACTGAATAAATCACACAATTGTTGGCAGACAAAATGCTTTTTCTGGCACTGATAACTGGTCACCAGTCCATAGACCATTCAATTTCTTGTTGCCAGCAAAAACTGCATCAGTGCACACCTTCAGTTCCAATTCATCTACAACTCAAACTCCAATTATTATTTGTTCAAAAAGTCATTCATAATACTTGCCATCAGCATCCCAGGTCACTTGTCTTTCAAAACTACAGCCATTATTTCAAACATTGTTTTTTAAAAACAATTCTTTCTCACTTTAGTCCCCAGTTTTTAAAAACACAAAAATATATGGGAGTCCTTACATTGTGTCACTTGACAATGGTCACGGAATGATTATAATATGTAAGAGGGACACTATTATATTTAAACTCATTCTATCCCTCAAACTTCAAAATCATGAAATAGTTTCCCTCCTTTATGCTTCCAAACAACCTATAAGTTAAAAAAATCTCCAACTCAGATGATCAGAATCAAACATAGATTGACCGATTATTCATCTCAATGATGCCTGTAGGTACATGTCAAATCAAGTCTTTCCTGGGTGTCTCCTAATCCATATTTTGTGATTCACTTCATCCCTTAGCAATGATTTTTAATTCAAGTTTATTTCCTGCCTTACTTGCCTTAACACCTTCCCAGAGTTATCTCACAGAAAAACTATGATTGTTAACTTTACAAGCCTGACATTTCACAAAAGAGAAGCAAATGTCTTCATTCTGTATCTAAGAAATCCTTGGGACCTTTGCAGCTTTAGACCTTGCATGCTTTCCCTTGCCACTTTGATCTCACTTTCCCTCATTTAATCTTCTCCCAGTTTGTTCACATATAGATATTTACAAAGAGGAAATTAGATCCAACTAAAATGTCATATGTAGACCAATTAGGTGGTGTTAAAGAGGAACAACCTCAATGATGGTAGCGTCTGCCATTCATTTACCAATTACTGTAATTAGTGTGTTATCTATACTGATGTACTTTTCATCAAATTAATTGTAATTAATTCCTATTAGAAACTCACAGTGTGAACACTGGGCTGTCTGTTCTGGCTGTTACTTCCCTCACCATCGTATTTTTGTGATTTATAGGAACTGAACACAGTTTTAGTGTCATGGAGTCCCCCATATTTTAATTAATTATCTAAAAACACAGCTACTTCCCTTCCAAAAAGCAAAGATGTTACTTTTCAAGAAAAGGCCAGGATAAGAAAAGTGATTCAGCATAAAGGCTTGACCACATCATTTTCCTACTTTCCATGGTTTACCATTGGTTACATTTTGCATCCCTCAAATATTTGGCACTCCTACCTGTCTCTCACTTTCTGTTCAAAGGAATTCTTCACAATTTCTGTCTTAGAATTAAATTCAATTGTTTCAACTCTCAGCCAATCTTTATGTTTTTCCATGTAATACACTTTGAGATGAGGTTGTTGACTTGCTTGCCGATCTGGCTTGTTCTCATTCAGATGTTTCGTCGCCACGGTACGTAACATCATCAGTGAGGCCTCCGATGATGTCACCTGGTATGGTGATGAAATATCTGAACGAGAACAAGCCAGCTCGGTGAGCAAGTCAACAACCTCACCCACAACCTGAGCTACAAATCTTTGCTAAAGCCTTAAACACTTTGAGATATTTTATTAACATTAAGGTGTAATGTGGATGTGAGTTGGATGCTGTATGGCCAATGACAGTGAGGTGGGGCATCTCAATAAGGGTAGGACTGGGGTCTGTAATCTAACATTCACAAACAGATTTGGCTTTCATTGGCAGGGGAATTGAGTTTAAGAACTGTGAGGTTATGCTGCAGCTCTATAAAACCCTCGTTAGACCACACTTGGAATATTGTGTTCAGTTCTGGTCGCCTCATTATAGGAAGGATGTGGAAGCTTTAGAGAGGGTGCAGAGAAGATTTACCAGGATGCTGCCTGGACTGGAGGGCAGGTCTTATGAGGAAAGGTTGAGGGAGCTAGGTCTTCTCTCATTGGAGAAAAGAAGGATGAGATGTGACTTGATAGAGGTGTACAAAATGATGAAAGGCATTGATAGAGTGGATAGCCAGAGACTTTTTCCCAGGGTGGAAATGACTATTACGAGGGGGCATAATTTTAAGCTGATTGGCAGAAGATGTAGGGGAGATGTCAGAGGTAGGTTCTTTACACAGAGAGTGGTGGGTGTGTGAGGAATGCGCTGCTGGTCATGGTAGTGGAGTCAGATACATTAGGGACATTTAAACAACTCTTGGATAGGCACATGAATGACAGTAAAATGTAGGGTGTGCAGGGTAGCTTGATCTTAGAGTAGGATAATAGATCGGCACAACATCGTGGGCCGAAGGGCCTGTACTGTGCTGTACTGCTCTACGTTCTATGTAGGCACACTCACAGAGACATCATGGGCAGCGTAATCAGGTGTAGGAACCCTGGGTGAATTAACAGAGTGCATAAGTTTAAGGTGAGAAGCAAATGGTTCAGAGGAGATCTGAGAAAGATATTTTTCACCCAGATGGTGGTAGAAATATGCCTGCTCTAATGATACTCAAGAAGCTTGATATCATCTAGGACAAAGCAGCCCACTTGATCAGCACTACATCCACAAATATCGACACCTTCCAACACTGACGCCCAGGAGTTGCAGGGCATACTATCTACAAGATGCACTTTAGAAATTTGTCAAATGTCCTCAAACAGCCCCTTCCAAACCCATGAGAACTTCCATCTGGAAGGACAGGGGCAGCAGATACATTCACCATCCTGGCTTGAAAATATATCGCTGTTCCTTCACTGTTGCTGGGTCAAAATCCTGGAATTCTCTCCCTAAGAGCCTTGTTGATTAACCCACAGCAGGTAGACTTCAAGAAGGCAGCTCGCCACCACCTTCTCAAGGGCAGCTAGGGAGGGACAAGAAATGCTGGCTCAGCCAGCAACACAGGGGTCCCATGAGTGGATTAAAAAATAGAACGTGCTGCCTGAGAGGGTGGTGGAGGGTGAGTAATTAAAATACTACAGCCTAGTAGGCTATGGACCAAGTGCAGGTAAATGGGATGAATGTAAGTTTTGTTTTTGTCGTGCGGCATTAACATGTTGAGCAGAAGGGCCTGTTTCTATGCTGTATAACTCTGTGACTATGACTCTATGAATTTCTCCATTTTCTCCATGGTCAGCTGGTGTAGAACATACTGCTTCACTGTTGAGTTTAAACACAGTTTAGGGGTTGGACTGGGTCAATTTCTGGCTTATGTGAAGCATGGGGAGGGGACATTTTTTTATCTATGCGAACTGAGATTTCTATAATGTAATTGAGCACAGTTATGTCGAAGAAACTGGAATAATGTGGCTTTGTGATGCAGGCTCAAAGGCGAGAGGGTGTGTCTTTTTTCTGACAGAAGGCTATATTTGTCTTATAAGGTTCGGTAAGTTAAACAGATCAGACTATAATCAAAGGGTTGCGTGACTGAAGAAATTGCTGGCTA
Organism: Ginglymostoma cirratum; assembly: GCA_024137785.1. Taxonomy (NCBI): domain Eukaryota; kingdom Metazoa; phylum Chordata; class Chondrichthyes; order Orectolobiformes; family Ginglymostomatidae; genus Ginglymostoma; species Ginglymostoma cirratum. The sequence continues at coordinate 20,709,143 of JAHRHZ010000061.1, forward strand.
TTCTTGTGAATAATGCATGTAATTAAAGGATAGATGCTTTAAAATTGAGACATGTAGCTCCCCTGGTGGTGCTGTGCACATAGAACTCCACACAATCTGCAGGACTGCTCTCAGAATGAAAGAATCACAGAGTACCACGCATAGAAACGGGCCACTCAGCCCATCATGACTGTGTCAGCTCTTTGTAAAATCTAGTTAGTTACACAGTCTTGCTATTTCTCCATACCCCTGTAATTCTCTACCTTTTCAAATATAGATCTAATTTTCTTCTGAAAGTATCTACTTTCACAATCATTTTGAGGTAGTGCACTCCAAATCATTATAACTTGCTGCATAAAAAAATCCCTTCATCTCACCTTTATTCTCCTACCAGATAATTTAAATCAAATTGAGTGTCTCTCTATTGAATTTCTACTTCCCTAATTATGTTGCTTAAGTTAAAGCACTAAATAACTCAATCTTTTTAATACAAAAGAAACGAAATTATCAGTAGACTGAAGACCAGAAATAACCTCAGTCTACCGAGTCAGCTGTTCTGCAGATGATTATGTCCTAGTTATATTGTCTCCAGGGTGAAGCTCTACAATTCTGATTGAGTGAATATCCCTTTTTCCAGATCATGGTTTTTGAGGTTAGGTGAGTAAGGTTAGAATAAAAACGTTGGGCCTGTGGGAGAATAGGCAGGTCCTCTGCTGTAAACACTGCTTAGTTACATTAACGGATTTCTTTATTTTCCCCAATTATTTGCTGTTCATTCATTCGTGGGATGTTGGCTTTGCTGGCTAAGACAGCATTTATTGCCCATCCCTAATTGCCCAGAAAACTGTTATGAGATCAACCACATTGCTGTGGATCTAGAGTCACATGTAGGCCAGAAAAGATAAGAATAGCAGATTTCCTTCTCTAGAGGATATTAGTCAACCAGATGGGTCTTTCTAACAATCAACATGGTCTTCGTCAGATCCTTAATTCCAGACTTTAGTTTGTCTTTAATTAAATTCAAATTCCACCATCTGCCGTGGCGGGATTTGAACCTGGGACCCCAGAACATTAGCTGTGTCTCTGGATTAACAATCCAGTGATGATAAGACTAGGCCTCTAAATCGAAGAGGCTTCTTTTTAGACCAGCCATTAAATCGGCTCTCTCAAGTAAAAGATGAAGGAGGTATTGTGACCTTGTATAAGAGACTTGTTAGACCTCACAGCTAGAGTATTGTTTACAGTTCTGGTGTCACATTATAGGAAGGATGTGAACAAATGTACACAGTGCAGAAGCAATTTACAAGAATGGTTTCAGGAATAGAAAAGCTGCAGTTACAAGGATAGATTAAACAAGTTGGGACTGTTCTCTTTGGAGAAACAAAGGCTTAGAGGAGGAGTTTACAAAATCCTGAGGAGGTTGGGGATAGAGTAGATAGAGACAAACTGTTTCCACTCATAAAAGGTTCACGAACAAGAGGGTGGAGATTTAAAGTTATGTGTCAAAGAAACAAAGTGAAGCGAGGAACAAACTTTTCCACTCAGTGAATAGGTAAAGGTAAAATCACCATAATCCCACTCGCCATTAGAGAGAGAGAGGACTGGTGCTGAGATAAACCTAAGAGTTGCCACACCTCAGAGATGGGGCAAGGTTTAGAAAGTGGGAACTATATGGTGACCTCAGCTGGCATGGGAATTGAACCCATACTGTTGGCATTACTCTGTATTGATCCTTTGTGCATTGTTAGGACATGGAATACATTGCCTGGATGCGTGGTAGGGGCAGGTTCAATAGAGGAATTCAAGAGGACATTAGGTGATTACTTGGATAAAAATAGTGGACAAGAGTCCGGGGATAAAGCAGGAAACTGGCGCTAGATAATGATGCTCATTCAATGGGCCAATTAAGGAACAGTGGGCTGAATGGCCTGTTTCCGCACGGTAACAACATTGTGATCCTGTGAAGTACTGTGCATTGTAACATTCTATTGCATTGTTTTAAAGAAGAGATGTCTTTGCTATCAACATCACAAAAATGACAATTTTTTTATCATTATTATATTGATGTTTCTGCTTTTCCTACATTACTTCAGTGACTACACAGTAAAAGCACTGTAAATCACTTTGAGACATACTGAAACTGTGAAAGGTACAACATTAAGAGCAAGCCTTCTTTTCTCTTAAGCCCTCACTCTAGTGACATTCCAGTGAATGTAGGACTGTGTCTTTCACTTTTGTTTCTACAATGATAGAGGATTGTCCTGTTGCTTTGATGGACAAGGGTTCAGCAAGTTAGAAACAGATTGGGTTGGCAGCCTAGGATGATGTTGTGTCATATGTGATGCTAGGGCCAAGACCCAGTTCGCATACCCACTTGCAAATGCTGCAGTGGAAGTCAATGTTGGAGGCTTTGTGTCATACTCACTTCACCTGAAGGCACTTGAATCTGTTCTCCTCAAATGTCTCTGATAGCATGTCTAAAACTACAAGCAATTATCTCAGTTACAGCCTAGCTCAGGTTACGTACAAGGGTTCTGAGCCAATATATAAAAGTCACAGGGTTACATTAGCTTCTTTTAAATGGTCTTATCTTGTGTTGTCACCTTGAAAGATCTGAAAATGTGAACACCTGTTATCAAATCTATTTCTACTCGTATCTCTTTCACCCAGTATTTAACTTATATCTCTCTGACTGATCACCACCCCTAGTGTCTCTTTGTGTGATGTGGCAACAAATTCTCTCTGATAACACTCTAGTGAATTGCCTCAGTAGGTTACACAATCTGCAAAATGCCATGCTGCTGTTAATGAGCTGGTCTTTTTCCCGCTGGTAACAGTTCATTTATTTTTTACTTTGAACAATGGCTTTGAACAAGGGCAATTGGATTCAGGCTGAGCTGCTGGAATGAAAAGCTGATGCTGCCTGGGTTAATGATGCTGTCGAAAAATATTAATTCAGCTTCATAATTCCAGCGCCCGAAGGAAATACCCAGCCAGTCATATCCTTCTCAAGACTCCATTTTTAGGGTTTAAAGAAATAGTAATCCACATGGCACTGGTGCTGGGAAAATCAAGCAGATTTGTGAGAGTCTATCAATTAAATGCTGCATATTATGCAGGGTGGGGGTTGCAGGGGGTTCATCATCACAGAGGGAGGGAATAGAAGCTGGTTTAAAGAATGTTTCAGGGCTTCAGTGTCAGAGTCACAGCCACAGGCTAAACTGTTTCATATCAGGCCTGAGGAGGAAAATAGGTTTCACACACAGACCCTATCCACCTCAATGACAGGCTCTTGGCAGAATTCCTCTGCACAAAAACCACTTGTATTTCTCTATCCCTTTTAGCAGATTATCACACCTCGAGGGTGGTTTGCAAGCATGAAACCTGACTTCGAGCCACAAGAGGAAATGATTAAATGGGCAAAGAGGTAGATTTGAAGGAACAAATTAGAGAAGGAGAGATGTTTAGACGGGTTCAGGAAGGTGTGCTGAGATCTTGGTGGGTCACCATTTTGGAGGTGGTTACATATACAGGGAGGAGGTGAGGCAATGGGAAGATTTGAAAACAAGGATCTCTTTCGTCCCTTCAGATTACTAAACTGATACCAGTGACAGAAGAACAGAAATACTTGAAATCCCAGGTATTTTTGTATAGTTAGAATGACGCAGATTATGACAGTGATGAGGTGCAAGAGATTAAAATTGTACAAAGAAACAGAGTGGTTGTAGTAGCTGGGAGCTACAGCATGACAGGCCAGTGACACAAGGTTAAATCTAAGATTTTGTTGAGAGGGGAAAAGAAACTCTATTTGAGAGTTATTATGTTGTCAATTTCAAAAGTGGAGGAAAGGTTTGAGGCCAAGATTATATGAATATTCAAGGTTAGAATGTGGTGGGTAAGTGCGATTTTTTTAAGTTCATTAGAATCAGTACCAAAGCTCAGTAGCAGCAGTGTGTGCCATCTACATGATGCGCTGCAATAACTAAGCAAGATTCCTTCAACTGCACCTTCCAAACACATGACTCCTACCATCTAGAAGGACAAGGGCAGTGGATACATGGGAACATCAGAAATTGCAAGTTCCCCTCCAAGCCACTCACCATCCTGACTTGAAAATGTATCGCTGTTTCCTCAGTGTCGCTGGGTCAAAATCCTGGAATTCCCTCCCTAATGACATTCTTACCCCATGGCCTGCAGCCATGCAAGAAAACAGCTCGTCATATTCTTTTCAAGGGCACTTAGGGATGGGCAATAAATGCTGGTCCATCCTGCAAGTGACTAAACAGAAAGAGGACTGCTTTGTTGTTTCAAGAGGAAGCATTGACAAAGACTGGGCCTAAAAAGCCTGTTCCCAGTTTGTAATTCTCAACAGAGTTCCCCCATTGCCCTCCCTCTTCTGTTAGGGTGAAGTGCCAACAATGCAGGAAAAGCCTCTGGTGCCTTTCCCTCTGATAACTATTCTTCTTTTGTGTATCGAGACAGCCAGTTTTGGCAAGATGTTGAAATTCTCCCACCAGCCTCTGAGTCAGACAGCTCCAGGCTGAGCCAAGGCTGACACTCTGGTGTGCTACATGCGAAGACATCCAAAAATAACAACTGCGGTGAAAGAGATACCTCTTCCTATCAGTAAGTAAGTACATTGCATCATGAGGCAATTAGTCACGCACATCAGGAGATCCCAGTTGTGAACTCTGCTTTGTGCAGCCTTGATGATTCTAACACCCTCTGGCCGATCTTCCACGTTCCGTAATCCTGAGGTCACTCAGAACTCTGCCGCCTGTGTCCGAATTCACACCGACTGCTGTGCACCCTATGTTTGTCAGCTACTGATCTGCATTCCCTCAGTTTTAACATTCTTATCCTTATTTTCAAATCCCTCCATAGCACTAACACCACCCTGTATCGCTGATAACCCCTTCAGCCCCACAATCCTCTGTGGTAGTTGCACTTCTCCAAATATAGCATCTGGAGAACCTCCTAATGCTCCATCAATGGAGGCCTTCAACAGCCTAGAACTTCGATCTTAGACCTCATTTACTAAACCTCATTCCCCTCCTTCTAAGACACTCATAGAGTCATAGAGTGGTACAGCATGAAAACAGACCCTTCGGTCCAACTAATCCATGCCATGGTCCCAAACTAAACTAATCCCACTTGCCTTCATTTGACCCATATTCCTCCAAACCTTTCTTATTCGCGTACCTGTCCAAATGTCTCTTAAATGTTGAACTGTACCTGCAGCTGGCAGGTCGCTGTCCACTATATCACCAAAGCTGGTGTCATCTGCAAACTTACTAACCATGCCTCCTATATTCTCATCCAAATCATTTGTGTAAATGACAAACAAAAGTGGACTCAGTACTGATCCCTGTGGAACACCACTTGTCAGAGTCCTCTCGGCTGAAAAACAACCCTCTACCACCACCCTCTGCCTCCTGCCATCAAGGCAATTTTGTATCTAATTGGTAAGCTCACGTTGAATCCCTGAACCAAGCTTTTAACTTATTTCAACAATTTTTTTTTAACGTGGCTCAGCATCAAAGTCGGTTTTATAACCCACTGTGAATTGCCCCTTGGTGTTTTATTGCATTGGAGGTGCTATTCAAATGCAAGTTGAGATCATAGTGAAGCTCTGTCCCGTGCTATTTCTTGGTTCCTCTTTCAGACAATGTGTTGAACCTATTGTCACTGTACAACCCTGGATGCCAGCCATTGGAAGGGAAGCTCGTGACCAATGTTACTCTCTAATCGTCAGAGCATTGTTTAATTTAACCTGTGCAAGAAACAAAGGGTCAAGTGAGGTCCATTCAGAACCTTCCTGGATGCCTTGTCCATCACCTTCCAGGAAGCCTGGTTAAAACACACTTCCTGTCTGACTCTTGTCTCAACTGAACCGAGAGGGAAGTCGGAGGAAAGGCATTACTTGGATTGCAGGCATTTCTCGTTCACCTACCACAGATTTAATCACTGCAGCAGAAGTCTTGAGTCCATCTGACTCCGAGTGACAATTTGCCCAGCGACAGCAGAGAACTGGCCCCCTCAGAGCTGGGAGGCATTCTCTCGCTTCAGTCCCCAGCACACCCAGTCCGTGCATATCGGCTGCCACCCTCCTGCTCCTAGCTCACTGCATGATACAACACAAAGGGAGGCCATTTGTTCCATCATCCCTGTGCTGGAATCCTTCACAAGAGGCTGAGTGGCAACAAATGACAATTCTTTATGAGACAGACAGATTTATGGGAGTCAAAGTGAGAGACTGGGTGGTTGGGAGAATGTGATGAAAGGAAGAAAGGTACAGCCACTAATCAGATCAGGAATGGTCTTACTGAATCTTATTAAATGCTGCTCCTGTTTCTCATATTCTTATGGTATTACGCAGCTAGGGGAGTGAGTGGGGTGAGGGGTCACTACGTAGCAGTAAGGAACAGGAATTCTGAGATGAAAGTAGAAATGAAGTCAAGTAATAAAAGATCAGGGTCCAGTAAATTAACCACTCTCCCCCACAACAGCCCCAGAAGCAAAATCCTGCTGGTGGAAAGCTTTGAGAACCAGGGGCCCAAATTTATCAAACAATATCACACTCTCCACATGTGTTTTCCTGATGCTAAATATGGACTTAAAAATTTTCACTTTCCATCACCTGGTTTTATTAACTGAGACTGTTCGTGGATTAAAATGGTTTCTTAAAAGAAAGGCAAACTCTGACCTCAAATGGCTGCTGTGATCACCTGACCAGACTGCAGCAAGTCCTGGAGAGTCATGTGGAATAAACAAAATGACCTGCACTGAAATTACCATTTTATCGACAGACGTCATGACCAGGAACTTGAGTCAGCATTAATAAATTTGCACGCTTAGTTTTAATTAGCATACGCCTAATAATTTCATATTTTTAGATTCATGATTTTATTGTCATGTGTATTTTGCAGTGAGAAGAACAGTAAAATGCAGTAAAAAGCTTTACCTCTGTTGCCGTGATCACGCGCTATTTTGAATAGTTTTAAGAAAAGAAAGACTTAGCATAAAGAAAATCCATCAGTCCTGAGCCAGCTCATCATCAACAACTCGCGGGCTTCCAACTCTCCTGTACCACCTCGCCACCATTTACACCAGACCTAACCAACGTTGAAGCTGTCATCCTTCAGGCGCCATGCTTCACTGCTGGCTGATTTTCCTCTGCTAACGCTTCATTGCCGCCTGTGCAGAGCCTGTCAGCGTCAGAGTCGCAGGTATTGGTAAATAAATGGCTCACTTAGCTGCCAGTTACCCAGCTTAGAAAGACAATGCGTCCAGACATGGGAATATACAAGCAAACTATATTTCGGTACTTGTTTTTGAGCAGAGGAGGACAGAGAAGAAAAGACAGAGTTGTGACAACAAGAGCTGAAAATCTTTGCCTCTGTCTTCCTCTCCCTGTCGGCCTCTTAAAATCTCAGAAAACCTCTGGTCAAAAAATAAATTGGAAAAAGAATAAGTTACCAAGAATTCAAAGATACCCAAATTTCACACTGCTAAGGACACCAGTCAACATTTAAACACTTAAACATGTGGTGTCATGTTAAAAATTTTAAACCTTATTGACTCTAAGAACTTTAAAACTGTGCGGCCTTTATGTTTCTGTCTGTTCCAGACACAGTCTCGTTCTTAAACTTATTACCTGTGTTTGTGTGTGTGTTGATAGTGGGGATTAAGTACTTTTTAACGAGATGACTAGGTAATAAAATTTATTTTTCTTACACTCAACAAATGATTTTATTGCTTAATTTTGACTAGTCCTACATTTTAATTGAAGTGGACAGCTGCATGTTAAAAAAAAAATTTGTTGTGACTAACTAAGAAGGAGTTAAAACGACCAGAGCTGAATCAGTCTTCTTCACTGGCCATAACAAATTATTATCGTATGCTTAATCTCACTCTTTGGCAGCTTTTTTCTCGTTACAAAGAAGTCTTGTGGGGGTGGTTTGCAACTGAAACTCCTAATGCTGCCTCCCAGTTGATATAAAATTACTAAATAAGGACTGATAATCAAATTTTGAACATTTTACAAGCATGGGGCTGGATGAACACAGCAGGTCAAGCAGCATCATAGGAGCAGGAAAACTTGACGTTTCGGGCCTAAACCCTTCATCAGAAATGGGGGAGGGGAAGAGGGTTCTGAAATAAATAGGGAGAGAGGGGGAGGCGGATAGAAGATGGATAGAGGAGAGGATAGGTGGAGAGGAGACAGACAAGTCAAAGAGGCGGGGATGGAGCCAGTAAAGGTGAGTGTAGGTGGGAGGTAGGGAGGAGATAGGTCAGTCCAGGGAGGACGGACAGGTCAAGGGGGCGGGATGAGGTTAGTAGATAGGAGATGGGTGTGCGGCTTGAGGTGGGAGGAGGGGATAGGTGAGAGGTAGGACAGGTTAGGGAGGTGGGGACGAGCTGGGCTGGTTTTGGGATGCGGTTGGGGGAGGGGAGATTTTGGAGCTTGTGAAATCCACATTGATACCATTGGGCTGCAGGGTTCCCAGGCTGAATATGATTTGCTGTTCCTGCAGCCTTCGGGTGGCATCACTGTGGCATTGTAGGAGGCCAAGGATGGACATGTCATCTGAGGAATGGGAGGGGGAGTTGAAATGGTTCGCGACTGGGAGGTGCAGTTATTTGTTGCGAACTGAGCGCAGGTGTTCTGCAAAGCGGTCCCCAAGCCTCCGCTTGGTTTCCCCGATGTAGAGGAAGCCACAACGGGTACAGCGGATGCAGTATACCACATTGGCAGATGTGCAGGTGAACCTCTGCCTGATGTGGAATGTCTTCTTGGGGCCTGGGATTGGGGTGAGGGAGGAGGTGTGGGGGCAGGTGTAGCACTTCCTGCGGTTACAAGGAAAAGTGCCGGGTGTGGTGGGGCTGGAGGGGAGTGTGGCGCGGACAAGGGAGTCGCGGAGGGAGTGGTCCCTCCGGAAGGCAGATAAGGGTGGGGAGGGAAAGATGTCTTTGGTGGTGGGGTCTGACTGTAGATGGCGGAAGTGTCGGAGGATGATGCGTTGGATCCGGAGGTTGGTGGGGTGGTATGTGAGGACGAGGGGGATTCTTTTTTGATTATTGTTGCGGGGACGGGGCGTGAGGGATGTGTTCCGGGAAATGCGGGAGACACGGTCGAGGGCGTTCTCGACCACTGTAGGGGGGAAGTTGCGGTCCTTGAAGAATGAGGACATTTGAGATGTGCGGGATTGGAAAGTCTCATCCTGGGAACAGATGCGGCGGAGGCGAAGGAATTGGGAATAGGGGATGGCATTTTTGCAGGAGGGTGGGTGGGAGGAGGTGTATTCCAGGTAGCTGTGGGAGTCAGTGGGCTTGAAATGGACATCTGTCTCTAGGTGGTTGCCCGAGATGGAGACAGAGAGGTCCAGGAAGGAGAGAGAAGTGTTAGAGATGGTCCAGGTGAACTTCAGGTTGGGGTGGAAAGTGTTGGTGAATTGGATGAACTGTTCGAGCTCCTCGTGGGAGCACGAGGCGGCGCCGATGCAGTCATCAATGTAACGGAGGAAGAGGTGGGGTTTAGGGCCAGTGTAGGTACGGAAGAGGGATTGTTCCACATAACCTACAAAGAGGCAGGCATAGCTTGGACCCATGCGGGTACCCATGGCCACACCCTTTGTTTGTAGGAAGTGGGAGGAATTGAAAGAAAAGTTGTTGAGGGTGAGGACGAGTTCGGCTAGGCGGATGAGGGTGTCGGTGGAGGGGGATTGGTCCGTTCTGCGGGACAGGAAGAAGCGGAGGGCCTTTAGGCCATCAGCATGGGGAATACAGGTATATAGGGACTGGACGTCCATAGTAAAAATGAGGTGTTGGGGACCTGGGAATTGGAAGTTCTGGAGGAGGTGGAGGGCATGGGTGGTGTCACGGACGTAGGTAGGGAGTTCCTGGACCAAGGGGGTGAAAATGGAGTCTAGGTAGGTGGAGATGAGTTCGGTGGGGCAGGAGCAGGCGGAGACAATGGGTCGACCAGGGCATTCAGGTTTGTGGATTTTGGGGAGGAGATAGAAGCGGGCGGTGCGGGGTTGGGGAACGATGAGGTTGGAGGCGGTGGGTGGGAGGTCACCTGAGGTGATGAGGTTGTGGATGGTTTGGGAGATGATGGTTTGGTGCTCGGGGGTGGGGTCATGATCCAGGGGGCGGTAGGAGGAGGTGTCAGAGAGTTGGCGCCTGGCCTCAGCAATGTAGAGGTCAGTGCGCCATACTACGACTGCCCCTCCCTTGTCCGCGGGTTTTATGGTGAGGTTGGGATTGGAGCGGAGGGAGTGGAGGGCTGCACGTTCTGCGGGGGAGAGGTTGGAGTGTTTGAGAGGGGTAGAGAGGTTGAGGCGATTGATGTCTCGACGGCAGTTGGAGATGAAG
>JAHRHZ010000061.1:20729498-20756506 GCA_024137785.1 Ginglymostoma cirratum
AGCCAATTTCAAGATTCCCCAGCCCCTAAGGCAGCTAACAAGGTTCTTCAATATTGACTTTGGTGGCTTTTCTGGCTTTAAACACTCAGAGTGAGAGAGAATTCCCTTACCTGCAGTGCAGAGGTGTCATGGCTGCCTAGTTCTGACGAAGTTGCATTAGACTGGAAATGTTAACTCTGCCGGATCTGCTGAGTTTCTCTAGCACTTGCTGTTCTTATTTTGACTTCCCTCAAGTTGTGAGCTTTGTGGCTCAGTAATTCAAATCTGTGCATCAGTCCACCAAAACAAAGAGGAAGGCTGGTAGAAAGTTTTTAATCCCTTTTTTATATATGTCTGGAAAGGGGGAAAGCACAAACACAGCTGCACTTTGGGGCAACATCTATAGGAGATGGCTTTCCACAGAGAGCAACAGTCATTTTCTCTGTAGCTACGGGAGATGTTGATTCAGTTTGGTTTGAACTGCATCTTTCATTTTGAAGGGTGGCTGTTTGATGTTCCTGTGGCAGCTTTGGATATGAGATTCCTGCTTTCCTCAGCAGGACTAAGTGTCAGTCTTTGCCAGAGGGACACTGAATTTTCATCAACAGTAATTCTTTTGTTTGTAAATCATCTTTTAAAATAGCACACATAGTGTAATTACAAGTGCAATGTTTCCATAAATAACCGAGGGTAATGATCACTTGCGATGACAGGAGATGCCCTTCTATTTTTCTTGTCATTGCATTTTGCATTCAAGTTCATTGGCTTGTCAAAAAAAAATGTCAGAGGTGTATAGAGTCAAGATTGCAAAAAACATAGAAACGTAAAAACAGGGAACAGGAGTAGGCCACTCGGCCCTTTGAGCCTGCCTCACCATTCAATATGATCATGGCTGATCATCTAACTCAGGACCGCATTTCCATTTTCTCCCAATACCCTTTGATCCTTTTTACCCTCAGCACTATAACACATCAAACTCATCTAACTGTTTCTCAAAAACATTCAATGTTTCGGCCTCGACCACTTTCTGTGATAAAGAATTCCACAATGTCGCCACACTCTGGGTGAAGAAATTATCCTCATCTCAGTCCTAAATGGCCTACTTTGCATCCAAAGATTTTGACCCCTGATTCTGGATTTTCCGGTCATCAGGAACATCCATCATGCATTTGCCCTGTCTAGTCCTGCTAGAATTTTCTAGGTTTCTGTGAGATTCCTCCCCATTCTTCTCGACTCCAGTGAATATAATCTTAACCAATCCAGTCCCTCTTCATACGTCAGCCCTGTCATCAAAGGAGTTGATCTGGTAATTCTTTGATTCATAGAATCCCCACAGTGTGGAAGCAGGCCATTTAGCCCATCAAGTCCACACCGACCCCCAGAACAGCATCCCACCCAATCCTTGGAATTCATCATCATCCTAAAATCGCCACAGTGTGGAAACAGGCCCTTCAGCCCAACAAGTCCACACTGACCCTCAGAGCATCCCAACCCCTTATAACCCATATATCCCTGAACACTACGGGCAATTTAGCATGGCCAATCCATCGAGCCTGCACATCTTTGGACAGTGGGAAGAAACCGGAGCACCCGGAGGAAGCCCACGCAGACACAGGGAGAATGTGCAAACTCCACACAGACAGTTGCCTGAGGGTGGAATTGAATCCAGGTCCCTGGCACTGTGAGGCAGCAGTGCTAACCACTGAGCCACCATGGCTAATCCACCTAGCTTGCACACCCCTGGACACTGTGGGCAATCCACCTAACCTGCATTTCTTTGGACCGTAGGAGGAAACCGGAGCACCCGAAGGAAACCAGCACAGACACAGGGAGAATGTGCAAACTCTACACAGACAGTCTCCCGAGGCTGGAATCGAACCCAAGTCCCAGGTGCTGTGAGGCAATAGTGCTAACCACTGAGCCACCATTACCTTCCTTCCATAGCAAGAACATCCTTCCTCAGATGAAGAGATCAAAATTGCACACTCCAGGTGTGGTCTCACAAAAGCCATATACAGTTGCAGCAAGACGTCTCTGCTTCTAAACTGGAACTTTCTCACAATGAAGGTTAACATGCTGTTTGACTTCTTCACTGCCTGCTACACCAGCACACTTATCTTCAGCAACTGGCAAACAAAGATATCCAGGTTTCATTGCACCTTAGCTTTCCCAATCTATCACTGTATAGATAATAATCCACTTTCCTGTTTTTGCTGCCAATGTGGATAACCTTGCATTTATCCACATTATACTTCATCTGCCATCTTTTTGCCCATTCACTCAACTTATCCAAATTGCGGTGAAGTATCTCTGCATCCTTCTCACAGTTCAGCCTCCCACTTTAGTATTCTAGATATTAAAGGCTGAAGGCACATCCATCATTCAGAGTTTAACCTCAGTCATTTGGACCGTCTCTAGACAATGATTCACCTGGAGGGTAACATTCCATCAGGGCTGGTCCTGTCTTCTCTCCAGTCTGTATGGAGAGCTGTGACTCCCTTCCACTCAGCAAGTCTGTTGTCACCTGCTGGATAATTACTTCCTTTTTCTTTAAGCAGATCCATATAACTGCAGGCAGCTTGAAAATTATCTTTATTTATTACCAACTAAACATCCAAAACAGCCTAGCCAACATAAGAGTCACCACTAACACCATCTCCATAAATTACTATGTGGTAATTTAATGAGAAATCAGGAAAGCAGTTTCTCCAGGCCTCCTGGAGTTTCCAATGCAGTTTTCTTTCTTGTTCCTTCTTTGTAACTAATTAAGATGCAGTCCTTTAACCTTGTGGTTGATGATTCCCTTCAGCCTCACTTAGGGCTGAAATGAGAAATTTCTTTGCTTAATTAAAGGCTTGTGAAAATTGAGAATTCTCGATTCTAGATGGACATAAAAATTAGGATCTGGAATGGTCTTTTTGGTCCCTCAATTCTGCTCCAGCATCCAATAAGATCACAACTGATCTAGTTGCAATCTCAACTCCAATTTCTGGACTAGACACATGACTCTCGACTCCCTCGCCTATCAAAATCTATTCAAAGTTAGCCGGGAATAAATGCAATGACCCAACATGCCCTGCCCTGTGGAATTCCACTGACTGAAGCCCATCCAAAAGAACAGCATTCTCTGTGTATCTCCATCTTAAATGGGAGACCCTCCCCTTTGTTAAAACTGTCCCCCTTTATTTTAGATTCTCCCACAGGGTGAGACTTCCTCACAGTATCTAGCCTGTCCAGTCACCTTGAGACCTTATACATTTCAGTATCATCACCTCTCATTCTTTTAAACTCCAAAGGGTATGATTCATTTTTGAGTATAATTGGGATAAACAGAGTTTCGCTCTCTCAGAGAGTCCAGGAATATCAGGAATGGGCAGGAGATTGGGTCCAAAGCCTAGGAATCAGCTCTGATTGTATTGAATGAGGCCACAATGGGCTGTACTATTTTCACCTCTACGCTGATCTCTTATGCCTTTTTTATGAGTGCAAGTTCTACCTCATTTTTTACAATGACTTATTTGTTTCAAATAGTTTATGAAACCGAGTCCTGAGAGGCCTCATACCTTTTTTTTATGACGGACTGCTCTCCTTATTTATTGCCCTTTCTAAGCCACCCTTTGATGTATGTGCTAATAGCATTCCAGGCTGTAATTAAAAACCTGTGTTTCCAAACCTGTTTCACTTGTCAGCAATATTCAGAATTAAGGGCTTGTAAGAACACGACAGGGAGAAAGTGGGCCTTATCTTTCAAAGGCTAAGATTTAAACAAATCCTGTCTATATTATGGTTTGGTTGCTGTTAACAAAAATGTAAAAACGATGTAAAATCAGACCCACCCCTCTTGCATTCTCTTCATAGTTTCACCCAATTGCTCCACAGCTCAGTCAGTCTGCTGCTGACTCCTGCTTCTGTCACCATCATGCAATTCCAATGCTCTCCTGCTCCCTCCCCACTCAGCTCCTGTCCTTCTCACACACAATCTGCACTTCAGTTCATCCTAACTGCTGTTGCCATGATCCTAGAGTGTCCCAGTTTGCCCATCGCTCCTGTCTTTGCTGAACCCTAATGCTTCCAGTTTAAAGTTCATATCCTCATTTCTTTTGCTGAGTATCCCTCTTTGTTTCCTTCAGCTTTTCCCCCTGAATTCGCAGTTTCTTTGATGCTTGCTACTTCCTGTGCTTCACCAAACGGAATAGAGTAGAATTAGGTCTAGTGTCACGTGCACTCAAGTTACAAAAGAACACGAGTACGGTGAAAAGTGCAGAATGTCGCCAAAACATGTCACCATCTTAGGTGTTCTCCCAGCTGCACAAACTGTGGACACCGGTTTGCTCCATAAACCTCCATTTCTCTTTGCCTCTTCATTCCTCCTTGAAGATCTTTGAGGCATTTTGTGAATATTAAGGAAGCTATACAAATGCAAGTTCTTGTAGCCATCAGGCCAAAACGACGATAGTCGTACGTGATTGTGACAAAGGTAAATGTCCCCTGCTCATCCTTCTCAAGCTGTCTGCAGAGCTTGACACCATCTTCCTCCAAATCCTCTTTTTTCTGCATGGACTGGTTAGACCGAAAGGTCTGTTTCCGTGCTGTATGACCCTATGCCTTTTTCAGTATTGTCCACCTGGGAAGATTGCTTTCCCGCAGCCCCAATCTTCTCTTCCTTTGTCTGTATCATCTGAGTCTGTCAAGGCCTTGGCCTATTTCAGAACTTTGTTGCGCACCTCAGCAACAAGGTTCAAAAACACATCAATTTTAGCATGTGTAAGACACCCAGCTTCGCCTCAGCACTGCCTCTCTTGATGTCTTGACTGTCTCTAAATTGTCAGACTGTCATCTGACATCCAGGACTGGGTCAGCAGACATTCCCTGTAATGAAATACTGGGAAGACTGAAGCTATTATTTCTGGCCTGTTTACCGCTTACCTCAGCTCTCTACCTTGCATTTATATCATTCCAATGCATTTAGTGCAGTGAACTACAGTGAAAATTCAAGGGTATCGTGGTCAGGTTTAAAATTGAACTCATTTTACAGTGAAAGCAGCTTATTAAAGAAAGTCTTAAAACGTAGGCATATCTCAGTCATATCCTGCTCCCTTAGTTGAACTTGTCACAATCGAATCTCCTCACAATCTCAGATCAACAACCAAAGAACTGACACACCTACAAAATGTGCTTTAATGCTGGGAAAAAACCAGAACAGCAAATATGCTATCATACAAAACAATGGTTAATTCTTCCAGTGAGGGCCTTTTGTCTGTTTAAGCCCCTGCCCTGACACAGAAAATGAGAGATTTGGCACCACCTTGTGGTCAGGGATGCTGACACCACTGCATCAATAAAATTGGAAACAAAGAACTTAGATAATGTCTGGAACAAGAACAGACGTTCAAGGCCTAGTAGACATTGTCTAGACTAAAACTGGATGGGGCTGGACCTCTCGGGGCAGGTGCAGCTTCAGTCAGTAAGCTGTTATTTACAACGTTTGAGCCCTAACCAGGAATTTTGTGTATAATCTGGACAGGGACTATATTGCTGTTCAGGTGAAATGCAAAACCAAGGCTGTATTCTGCATAGCCTTTGGTTTAGAAGATTTCATACAATATCCGAATACTCTCTGACCTGGGTAATATCCCTCCTTTAACAAACATACCAGGGAAAGCAGTTTAACTAGGGTTGGGTAGGTGCACAGGGGACGATGTGGCCCTGTTTAGTCTCCAGACTGATCCACATTGATAAGACAGCCTCTGATACTGTGTGTACATGCTCTGACTTTAAGACAAACAGCCTACGTCACCCAGACTTCTCAGGTGAGACAATGCAATTGGGCAAACATTTCACAAAATTCCTTTGCAGTACAATGTTATCACAGACATCAGCACTGAGGGGAATTTTGAGTGTAATTCCATTGCGAGTGGGAACTGGTCAGAGTTTCTATGATTTGTGGTCAGCTGCACTGAACACATTTGGTAACCAAACATGGATCTTAACATTTAATTGGGTTTGTTGTTGGAGATTTAGCATTGCCTGGTAATGTTCAGAGAATGCTCAATAATTGCACACAACCAGTCTTCTAGAACAAAAACAAAGTTACTGGAAAAGCTCAGCAGGTCTGGCAGCATCTGTGAAGAAAGAAACAGCCACCATCAGTTCTGTGGAAGGGTCACCAGACCCGAAACGTTAACCCTGTTTTTTCCTTCTCAGATGCTTCCAGACCTGCTGAGCTTTTCCAGCAACTTCTGTTTTTGTTCCTGATTTACAGCACCCGCAGTTCTTTCGGTTTTTATCCAGTCTTCTAGAGCCTGTTGAGGCTATAAAAGACTCCAGTCAGACCGCTTTTGGCATATTGTGCACAGTTTTGGGCCACGTATCTAAGGAAGGATGCACTGGCCTTGGAGGGGGTCCAGAGGAGGTTTCCAAGAATGAACCTGGGAATAACAGACTTGTCATAGGAAAAGCGTTTGAGGACTCTGTGTCTGTAAGCAAAGTTTAGCAGGATAAGAGGGGGATCTGATTGAAACAGAATACTGAGAGGCCTGAATAGAATGGACACGGAGAAGATGTTTCCACTAGTAGGAGAGACTAGGAACCAAGGGTACAGCCTCAGCGAAAGGACGACATGAGACATTGTGTTATGTCTCATGTGTTATTGATATCATCTCAGCTGACCTATCCCAGGGAATGTAGGAGCATTTATTTGCCTTTCCATCACATCGTCTGAATACCTTGTTTATGATCCCAGATTTTGAACGGGACATCAAATTAGAGTTAGGCCATTCAGGAATGTCTCAAAAAGTGTCTTTTCATTGAAAGAATGGTGGAAATCGGAAAGTCTCACTCCTACAGAAAGCTTCTGAGACTGGAGCTTTAATTAAAATAAAAATCAAAATGGAGTCTAATACTGCTAGATAAAAGCATTGAGGGAAATAGAGTTAAGATACAGATCATCCATGAGACCACAAGATGAAGGAGCAGAATTAGTTCATTTGGCCCATCATGTCTGCACCGCCATTTGGTCAAGACTGATATGTTTCTCAAACCCAATCTGCTGACTTCTCTTTGTAATCTTTAGTCCCATTGCTAATCAAGAACATGTATCTATCTTAAATACACAATGACTTGGCCTCAACAGCCCTCTTGTGGCAATGAGTCTTGCAGATCAACTACCCACTGGCTAATAAAATGCCTCCTCAACTCAATTCTAATGTGTCGTCCCTTCGCTCCTAAACTCTCCCACTAGTGGTAACATCTTCTCCACATCCATTCTATTTAGGCGTGTCAGTATTCTGTAAGTTACAATCAGCTCTCCCTCTCATCCTTCTAAACTTTGAGTACGGAGTCCTCAACCGCTCCTTCCATGACAAGGTTCATTCTTGTAAACCTCCTCTGGAACCCCTCCAAGACCAGAGCATCTTTCCTTAGATACTTGGTCCAAAACAATGCACAATATGCCAAAAGTGGTCTGACTGGAGTCTTATATAGCCTCAACAGTACATCTTCGTTCTTGTATTCTACCCCTCTTGAAATGAATGCCAACAATGCATTCCTAACCTCCAGCTGAACCTGCATGTTAACCTTAAGAGAATCTTGAACTTGGATTCCTGAGTCCCTTTGTGCTTCAGATTTCCAAAGCCTTTCCCTGTTTAGAAAATAGTCTACACCTCTATTCTTCCTACCAATGTGCACAACCTCACACTTTCCCACATTGTTTTCCAGCTGCCAGTTCTTTGCCCACACTCCTAGCCCATCCAAGTCATTCTGCAGCCTCCCCACTTCCTCAACACTACCTGTCTATCTTTGTGTCATCTGCAAACTTAGCAACAATGACCTCAGTTTTTTCATCTAGATCATTAACGTATAATGTGAATAATTGTGGTCCCAATATGCACTTCTGCATTAGTCAATGGCTGCCATCCTGAAATATATATATTTTTCAACTATACTTTGCCTCTAACACCACGGACTCTAATTTAGCAGCCTTCTGTGCAGCACCTTGATAAAGACCTTCTGGAAATCCAATAGATTTCCACTGGGTCTCCTTTGTCTAAGTTGCTTGTTACCTCAAATGATTCTAACAGATTGGTCAGGCTTGCCCATCCCTTGATGAAGCTGTGCTGCTCCACCCTATTTGACTATACATTTCCAAGTGCGCCACAATCTCATCCTTAATAATGGACTCTAAATTCTTACCAACGACCAAGGTCAGGCCACCTGGGTTATAGTTTCCTGTCTTCTGCACCATCCCCCTGCTCTCTTCTTAATTAGCAATGCTTATTCACCATTTTCCAGTTCTCTGGGACCCTCACTGACTCCAGTGATTCTTGAAAGACCGCCATCAATGCCTCTACAATCTCATCAGCTGTCTCCATCTGGGGTGTAGTTTATCCAATCCAGGTGATTTATCCATCTTCAGACCTTTCAGCTTTCCCAGTACCACCTCCTAATTGATGTACATGCCCCTCTGTCTCAGACTCTCGAGGTTCTGGTGTCTTCCATCGTGAAAATGGATGCAAAGTGCCTATTCCGTTCCTCCACCATTTCTTTATTCCCCATTACTACTTCGCCAGCCTCATTTTCCAGTAGTCTAATGTCCACTCTTGTCTCTTAGTTTACTTTTGAGATATCTCAAAAAAAAGTTGTAATCTTCTTTTATATTACTGCCATCCTTACCTGGCCTGTCCACATGTGACTCCGGACCCACAGTAATGTGATTTACTCTTATATTTACACTTATAATTAGGAAAGGGCAATAAATGTGATGCCCTCATCCAATGCATGAATCCGAAAAAAAACCTATCAAACCACTCACCTCCAATACAATACAATTGTAATGTAAGGATCTATAATCAGTGTGGCTAACAGAAATGCTTTTGAGAGGAAAAATAAACATGGAAATGACATCTGATATTTAAGATGAGAACATGTCATTCTTTGTATCAGAGATAAAAGGTACTGCAGATGCTGGAGAATCCGAGATAACAAGCATGGGGCTGGATGAACACAGCAGGTCAAGCAGCATCATAGGAGCAGGAAAACTTGACGTTTCAGGCCTAGACTAGGTCAAGTTTTCCTGCTCCTATGATGCTGCTTGACCTGCTGTGTTCATCCAGCTCCATGCTTGTTATGTCATTCTTTGTGTTATGTCATGCCAGGTTTAATTGATATTTTGTGCCAAGGGAGATGGAATCACAACTTATAAGTTTATAGCACCAAACAGGGCAATGATGAAAGCATACTATTTTGATAGGGGGTCTTTTTGGTTTTTTAGTGAGACCACTGTCAGATTCAAATTCCACTCTCCAGGACTTGTTGGCCACAGAAGGAGCATTCATGACAGATCAACCTGTTTCAGTTATTCAACATTGAAACATTAGCAATTTCCCAACTATTCCCAAAAGTGGGGAAAAGATTTGTGTGAAGGAATGGCCTACCTCAGCAAATGTTTTTGGTGGAAGAACACCCTTTTCAAATGGATCATTAATCAAGACTTCAAAATTCTAATACTATGTCATACAGCAGAAACGTCTGATGAGATTGTCGAGGCATTGATGGCGGTCTTTCTACAGCAGAGAGAGGCGGGAGCTGGGTGGAAGTGAGGTCGGAGCAGAGAGGCTGTTGGGAAGGTAAGTGATTTCTATTTAAGTAGGTGTGTTATTATGGGGAACAAGGGAATGGCAGAAGAGCTGAATAGGTAATTTGGATCTGTCTTCACTAAGGAAGACACAAACAATCTCCCAGATGTAATAGTGGCTGAAAGACCTAGGGTAATGGATGAACTGAAGGGAATTTATATTAGGCAGGAAATGGTGTTGAACAGACTGTTAGGTCTGAAGGCTGATAAGTCTCCGGGACCTGATGGTTTGCATCCCAGGGTACTTAAGGAGGTGGCTGTAGAAATTGTGGACGCATTGGTAATCATTTTCCAATGTTCTATAGATTCAGGATCAGGTCCTGCGGATTGGAGGGTGGCTAATGTTGTCCCACTTTTCAAGAAAGGAGGGAGAGAGAAAACAGGGAACTATAGACCGGTTAGCCTGAAGTCAGTGGTGGGAAAGATGCTGGAGTCAATTATAAAAGATGAAATTACGACTCATTTGGATAGCAGTAACAGGATAGGTCAGAGTCAGCATGGATTTACAAAGGGGAAATCGTGCTTGACTAATCTTCTGGAATTTTTTGAGGATGGCGCTCTGAAGATGGACAAGGGAGAGCCAGTGGATGTAGTGTACCTGGACTTTCAGAAAGCCTTTGATAAAGTCCCACATAGGAGATTAGTGAGCAAAATTAGGGCACATGGTATTGGGGGCAAAATACTGACTTGGATTGAAAATTGGCTGGCTGACAGGAAGCAAAGAGTAGTGATAAACGGGTCCCTGTTGGAATGGCAGGCGGTGACCAGTGGGGTACCGCAAGGTTCGGTGCTGGGATCGCAGCTGTTTACAATATACATTAATGATATAGATGAAGGCATTAAAAGTAATATTAGCAAATTTGCTGATGACACAAAGCTGGGTGGCAGTGTGAAATATGAGGATGTTATGAGAATACAGGGCGACTTGGACAGGCTGGGTGAGTGGGCGGATGCATGGCAGATGCAGTTTAATGTGGACAAATGTGAGGTTATCCACTTGGTGGCAAGAACAGGAAGGCAGATTAGTATCTAAATGGAGTCAAGTTAGGTAAACGGGAAGTACAACGAGATCTAGGTGTTCTTGTACATCAGTCAATGAAAGCAAGCATGCAGGTACAGCAGGCAGTGAAGAAAGCTAATGGCATGCTGGCCTTCATAACAAGAGGAATTGAGTGTCGGAGCAAAGAGGTCCTTCTGCAGCTGTACAGGGCCCTGGTGAGACTGCACCTGGAGTATTGTGTGCAGTTTTGGTCTCCAAATTTGAGGAAGGACATTCTTGCTAGTGAGGGAGTGCAGCGTAGGTTCACGAGGTTAATTCCTGGAATGGCGGGACTATCATCTGTTGAAAGATTGGAGCGACTGGGCTTGTATACAGAGATAAAAGGTACTGCAGATGCTGGAGAATCCGAGATAACAAGCGTGGGGCTGGATGAACACAGCAGGTCAAGCAGCATCTCCTGTTCCTATAATCCTTTGATAATCTTATATGTCTCAATCAGATCCCCTCTCATCCTTCTAAACTCAAGTGTATACAAGCCCAGATAACAAGCGTGGGGCTGGATGAACACAGCAGGTCAAGCAGCATCATAGGAGCAGGAGATGCTGCTTGACCTGCTGTGTTCATCCAGCCCCACGCTTGTTATCTGGGCTTGTATACACTTGAGTTTAGAAGGATGAGAGGGGATCTGATTGAGACGTATGAGATTATTAAGGGATTGGACACTCTGGAGGCAGGGAGCATGTTTCTGCTGATGGGCGAGTCCAGAACCAGAGCATACAGTTTAAAAATAAGGGGTAGGCCATTTAGAACGGAGTTGAGGAAAAACGTCTTCACCCAGAGAGTGGTGGATATATGGAATGCTCTGCCCCAAAAGGCAGTGGAGGCCAAGTCTCTGGATACTTTCAAGAAAGAGATGGATAGAGCTCTTACAGATAATGGAATCAAGGGCTATGGGGATAAGGCAGGAACAGGATACTGATGTGGATGATCAGCCATGATCATAATGAATGGTGGTGCTGGCTTGAAGGGCCGAATGGACTACTCCTGCACCTATTGTCTATACCATACTACGAAAATGCTGCATGTCATAATTTAATATCATACCGGTTTTCAGCCCCTCAAGCTTGAAGATGATGTAACTGCTATTGATAATGAATTCAAAACCCAATTGTAGTTGTTTATATTTATATTTCTAAGCATTGTCAACAGGCAAAAGAACAATGAACTGTCTTTGTATATAGAAAATTGATTAAAGGTGGGAATATATCTGAAACTCCACTGCTCAGTCTGATTTTCCAAACCACAATTTTCTTCCTCAGTGTTGTGGCCTTGACTGTAGTTGTACTTTCCCTCTGCACTCATTGATTCAACAGATTGTATTTAACAGATTTATAACCTCAGTCAGGTTTTCAAGTTTGGTATTTGCAATTGGGCCAGATACATTTTCAGCTAATGCAGGGTTGTGCGCTTGGGGGTCAGCAGCTCTTTAAAAAGTTCAAAACTCTCCCTAGGCTGTTGCCATGAGGTAGCCAACTTCCATCGTCATCAAACAATTTTTCATGTCCGCAACCCACTTCTGAACAAAGCTTGCTAAATAAGGGGTGAATTTACAGATGTGCACTTCACAAAACCCACAGCTGCATTTAACACAGTCTCTAGCTCAGATTTCATTCATATTGAAACAAGGCTTGGTATGCAACACACACTACGTCATCATTAGCTGTGGGTTTTACTTGTTTTATTTCTTGCATCTATGCCTGTGCTAACACCATCACAGCAGCACAGTCTGCAAACAACAATGTTTTAAGTTTTCAAGATGTGTAGCTCAGGTTGTGGATGAGGTTGGAGACATGCGGTGAGTTTGGTTGCAAACGTTTTGTAACCCTGCTAGGTAACATCGTCAGTGCGCCTCCAGTGAAGTGTCTGTGTTCTGTCCCGCTTGTTATTTATAGGCCTCGGTTTGCTGGGGTGATTGGCGTTATTTCCGGTTTTGTTTCTCAGTGGTTTGTACACAGGGTCTAATTCAATGTGTTTGCTTCCAGGAATTCTTTGACGTGCCTCTGTTTGGTTTGTGCGATTATCGATGTGTTGTCCCAGTTGAATGTGTGTCCCTTGTTGTCCATTTTCATTGAGACCAGTGAGAATTGGTCCTGTCTCTTGGTGGCTAGTTGGTGTTCACGTATCCACATTGTCAATTTTCTTCCAGTTTGGCCTATGTAGTGTTTCTTACAGTCCTTGCATGATAGATATTTTGGATATTACCCCAGTTTTGCCGGTTTTGGGTATGGGATCCTTTACATTCGACAGTAGCTGTCGTAAGGTGGTTGTCAGTTTGTAGGCTACTCTGAAACACTATATACGCCAAACCGGAAGAAAATTGACAACATGGATACGTGAACACCAAGAGATACAACCAATTCTCTCTTGTCTCACTACACACGGATAACGAGGGACACAAATTCAACTGGGACAACACACTGATAATTGCACGAACCAAACCGAGAGCCACCACAGAATTCCTGGAGGCCTGGTATTCCAACCGGAACTCCATCAACAAAAACATTGAATTAGACCCTGTGTACAAACCACTGAGAAACAAAACCAGAAAATAATACCAATCACCCCAGCAAACCAAGGCATATAAATAACGAGCAGGATAGAACACCAGTGCTTTACCGGAGGCGCACTGATGTACTCAGCACGTTGACAAAATGTCTGTAACCAAACCCACTGGCTCGGCCAGCATGTCTACAACCTCAAACAATGTTCTCCTTGATAAATCCAGACAACCAAATTATCCAACAATGTCTCTATCTCTTCACTGTTGTGTAGTAACAACTGACAAAAATTAAATTTTTCTGAAATGTCCCCAACCAAGGGGCGGCACCATGGTTAGCACTACCGTCTGTTAGTGCAAGAGACCCTGGTTCAATTCCATCTTTGGATGACTGGCTGTGCGGAGTTTGCACATACTGCCCATGTGTAAGAGTTTTCTCCAGGTGCTCTGGTTTCCTCCCACAATCCAAAGATGTGCTGGTTAACTGGATTAGCTGTACTAAATTGCCCATATGTTCTAGGGATGTGTAGGACGGTTGGGTTAGCCATGGGAAATGCAGGGTTACAGGGACAGGGTGGATCTGGGTGCGATGCTCTTTGGAGGGTCGGTGTGGACTTGTTGGGCCAAATAGCCTACTTCCACACTGTACGGATTCTGTGAACAGCAGCCGGAAGAATAATGCCTTTGATCGTACCTATTTTCTTGCTCTCAGTAAGCTGAAATTCAATGAAGAGAAATGTTTTCAGGGCCATTGCAGAACAGATACGATCTTTGTATGTTTTGATGATTGATTTACATTTTTTAAAATTCAAAGTCTTTATATTTGTGGGGTGTTATTAGAAGCAATATCTTTGACCACGTTTTTAGACACATTCCAAATATCTTGCATCTTGGTTTTGTGTGATTGCACTAGCGTGAAACTCCATGGAATGTTTAACCTGTACAAAATCAAGGTGTTTGGATCATCTTATTTGAAGACTGGATCTTCCATAGGACAGCAAGAGAGCGAGAAGACAGTCTATAATATGTTCTCATATAATATGTCCTGCAGTGGGGTTTGAACTCATGACCTGCTGGTTTGGCAGACAACAGGGTGAATGGCACTGAGAGAGGATATTTACTGAAGCCCCTTAAAAGCCACGTTAACATTTGTCTCCAGGTGACCAAGGAAACCATCAACTGGCAAGGAGAGGAGTAGTGATCCAGGATAATCACTTAACAGCACTGGTAACTGCAGGGACAGTAAACACATTTGTGGAAAGTGGAGTATACCTTTTTTATTCAAAATTCACATAAGGGTAAAAATATCTGCAAAAATAACAAAAAATTTGATAGAATAAGGTGAAGCAGGTACACTTTTCATTTTAATATACCATGAAGTCTGCTACCATTGCTTGCTCCATTTCGACACTGCTTACACAGTGCACATATAGACAGTGGGACAGAGAGTCCCAGCCTCGGCCTCCCTCTGAGGCAGCTCATTATGTTTACACTGTACAGTCCCGGAAGCTGAAGGAGGAAGAAGCCACTTGACCCAACCAGGATACCGGAGGACAGGTGTCATTCTAAGTTGGGGGAGGGGGGTGTGATAAGCATCCCACACATGCCAAGCTTCAGGCAGGGATGCTTCAGCTGTCTTTCTCACTCTGCAGGGAGGCTGCAGCCAGCGTTACTGTGGTGACTGGCTGTCCCGTCATACCGTGGATTTGCATCTTGGCCAGTTTTTTCTGCTCGCACTCTGTGACCAGGCGATTCAGCTCTGCTGCACTGTAGCCAATCAGCGTCTTCAAGTCACACACAAACTTATAGACGAATCTCTTCCCCTGGACTTTGCAGATCATATCTCCATCGTAATAATATCTGTGAAGGAAAAACAACCAGAAATTCAATAGTACAAGTGCACAAAAAAAAATCCATCAGCCCTTCTTTAATCTACAAACCCAAGCCTGACATCAGCTGATGTCTTTCTCCCACTATATTGTCTTCTCCAGCTTGTTTCTGAACTATAACCTTTGTCTTACAAGTCAGGAAAGCAGTAGACCCATGCAGACAGGAGGATATAAACTGGCACAGAGGCTTAAGGCCTTCTCTTAGCTATGAATTGGTAAGACACTCTCATAGGCAGCAGTCCAGGAATCACAGCGTACCCAGTTGAAGAACAAAAAAATCACTGATGCGAATATTCAATACGATATTCAATTCTCAAAAAGAGAATCTGCTTGCAAGGAGCCGGATTCATTGAACCTGATTGGCGAGTGATTTTACTTTTTATACTTTAGTCTGCGGATTTAAATGGATTGACTGAAAATAAACAGCTCGGCTGCATGGATTGCCAATCCAGCACTATCTGGGGAGTCCGAAATGCTTCATGTGGCCAAGACAAAAACAAGTGTAGAAAGTGTCTCTCACTTCAAATACCTGAGCCTTAACTCAAGAGTAGATTGGAGTCACTGTGGTGCACCCTCAAAGCAGACATCTATCTTGATTGCAAAGTGGTCAGACTGCATATTAAGTGCATAAAGGCAGAGAAGGAATGTGTAACCTATGGGTGGCTAGGAAGACCAGGGAGATAGACTCCAGGGTCTCCAGCACTCACTC
Organism: Ginglymostoma cirratum; assembly: GCA_024137785.1. Lineage (NCBI taxonomy): Eukaryota > Metazoa > Chordata > Chondrichthyes > Orectolobiformes > Ginglymostomatidae > Ginglymostoma > Ginglymostoma cirratum. The sequence continues at coordinate 20,745,264 of JAHRHZ010000061.1, forward strand.
ATTAATTGTTTTTTTTTTGCTTTTGATGCTAGTGAGGATGATGCTTTGTCAGAGGAATGTAGCTATAGCTAAGCTTGTTGCACAACAAATGGGTCAGTTGCACAGGTACAGCAGAAGAAAAGTTGAAGGGAAATAGTGGGAGGCAATTCAAAATTTGAGGAACAGACAAACATTTCTGTGATTGTAGATGTGAATCCAGAATGGCATGTTGTCCCCCTCTATTGCCAGTTTGGAAGATGTCACAGAGCAGCTGCAGTCTGTTCTTTTCAGGGAGAGTAAAAAAGGCAGAGGCTGTAGTCTACATTGGAACCAGATGTAGTCCTGAAAGTAAAAATTTGGAAAGCTTGGTTAAGGCACAAAAAGTAGGACCAGGAGCTGCTAAGTATGAAAATAAGGAGATTGAGTGAGCGAACACTCACTCACCAGGCTGGAGAAATGGTACTTCTGGGGCACTGGGACCAGTTAGAACATAGAACTGTACAGCACAGTACAGGCCCTTCAGCCCACGATGTTGTGCTGAACTTTTACCACAAACCTAAGCTCTATCTAACCTCCACCCCTACCTCATACTATCATCTAGTTCTGGGCAACCCGTACAAGAATGAGAGGTCACTCCCTCACTGGGACTGTTATCACCACTGGGACATGCACTGATGATGCTGGGGAGAGTTTAAACTAATTTGTTAGGGGCAAAAATGGGAACCCGAGAGGGAATTCAGATATAATAAAAACAAAACTGGTTATGGGAACAAAGGAGTTGCAAATGGAAGTGGAAAGCAGTGGAAACAAATCCTAGAATTAACCTGGGTCCAACTGCAGAATAGTTTTCAAAATGCCAAATTAAGGGCACTGTATCCGAATGCGGAGAGTCGCTTTACAACACAATGATGCCAACAGTGTGGATTCAATTCCCACATCAGCTGAGGTTACCATGATGCACTCCCTCCTCAACCTCTCCCCTTGCCTAAGGTGTGGTGACCCTCAGGTTAAACCACCACTACTCTAATGAGAGAGCAGCCCCTATGGGCTGGTAAGACCGTGGCAACTTCACCTTTACCTATCTGAATGCATGTAATATTTGCGACAGGGTAGGTGAATTGATGGTGCTGGTAGAAGAAAGACTGTCTGATTTAATGGCCATCATGGAAACTACAGCATTACTAAGACTGGAAAGTGAATATTAAAGGGCATTTGACATATAGCAAGGATAGGGAAAACAGAGAGAGATGCCGTAGTGCTGATAATAAAGATGGAATCAATGCACTAGTGAGACAGGATCTCTGATGGGAAACGCTGGATGGAGAATCTGGTTGGATGGAGCTAAGAAACAGCAAATAGCAGCAAATGTCGGGAGGACCGTTTTACAGGCCACCATATGTAGGGCACAGTATAAAGCAGGAAATCAGTGGGTGTGCCCATTAACGAGTACCATTGCTGTGGAGGAAAAGATCCTGGAATGAGTCTGATATAATCTTCTGGAGCAACGTGTTGAGGAATCAACTCGGACACAGATTATTTTGCATCTGATATCATGTACTGGAAAAAGGCCGATTATAAATATTGTGGCAAAAGAACCTGTAGGAAATAGCAAACACTATATGAATTTAAATGGAATTTTCCACGAAGTTTGAAAAAGATGACTTTAATCTGAAATTAGGGTTTTCAATCTAAACAAAGGCAAATACAAAGGAATGAGGAGGAACTTGGCTGTGATAATTTGGAACGATATACGAAAAGGTTGAATGGTCAACTCGCAAAGGCTAGTATTTAAATAATTCTGAAGAAGGGAGTTCTGAATAAGGGTCACCAGACTAGAAATATTAACTTCATTTTTTCTCCACAGATGCTGACTTCTCTCCAAACCTGCTGACTTTCTTCAGCAATTTCTGTTTTTGTTTCAGATTTCCAGCATCTGCAGTTTAGTTTTTTAAAAAATAATTAATACATGGTTTCCAAAACAAAAATCACACATTCCTACAAAGGACAACACCACAATAAGGACAATGAGCAGGACAGGGCTCACAAGGTAAGTTAGAAACAGAATTAGATCAGAGGAAGTGGTTTAAAAATTTGCCATAGATGTTCTAAACCTGAGGACAAGGTCAGAAATCGCACTCACTTCACCTGATAAAGGGGCTACGCTCTGAAAGCTTGTGTTTTCAAATAAGCCTGTTGGGCTATAACCTTCTTCGGGCATGGAAAAAGGGAAAGATTAGCAAAGATAAACATAGGTCTAATACAGACATAGATTACAAAAGAGTTAGTAATAGAAACAGAGAAACAGTAGAGAAGCTAAGAAGTACATTGTGTCTGCCTTCAGAGAAAGGCATAAGAAGTCTCCCTGAAATAATTAATATCCAAATATCATGTGAGAGCACAAAATACTTAGCTCCTAGTATTTCTTCCATCACTACACTGGTCCTCCTTTGGGCAAGGTGAATTGGCTTGGTGGGTGACCTAGCTGTGCTGGATGTCTAAGTCACTAACCTTAGATAAACAAAGGTTTGCTCGTTGATTCAGAGAGTTGTACGGTGTGTGGTGGGAAGGTTATGGTGACCTGAGAATGGATCAAGAGCTGAAAGACACTGTCTTATGGGAACTGAATACGAGTCATCCAAGAGTCTCAACACTTCCTGAAAATGTAGACTCCAGACAAATTTATGATAACTGACACCAAACACTGAAGTGAATTGTCCTCTAATAACATTCAATCACAAATCATCTGCATCTCCTCACCCACCCTTTGCTATCTTGTCAGTACATTACCAGGGGATTGTTAACCCGCTATCCTCTTTCCTTCTCTTGGTACATAAGCTTGAAGAACAGAATGTGCTTATCTTGTGAGGGGAGAAAAACTTGGCTTCGCATGGATATTTCTGTCAGCTTCCCCTAGCCCTTCCTCCTTGGGGTATGGATGCATTTTTCCAATTATGACAAGGTGGAGGAGAAAACACCAAACTGTAAACAGGATATAGAACTCAGTATATTTGATAAATTTTCATACAACCTTTTTAGAGGATGGGAAAATAAACAAAGGAGAGCAGTCACCCCAGAATCTCTTTTTGACCATAATGTGAAAACCTGCTTCAAACCGTGATTTAGTTCTGAACTTAGAGAATGATAATGGGAATTAACCCGAGGAGGAAAAGACCGACTTAAAATACAGCTACAACAGGGAGCAGCATATCCTAAAGTATAATGCCACAATCCAAAAATCATGTGGGATGTGAGACATGAGGCAAAAGTGACAAAATAGTGTAGACACAATGTTCCGTTTGTGAGAAGATGTGCTGCTGAAAATGATCAATTTATCAGAGATTTGATTCTTTACTTGACCAGTGATTCACCAATTTGATTTCAGCAGCTACTCAATAGGGCAAGCTGCATATTTACAAAACAGACCATTGAAAATGATGAGTGAGTTACCAGAAGGACACAAGGCTATATTAAAACAAATACCGCAGCAGCAAATCATGCAGAGGAGGAAAGTCTTGAGTCTGGAGGGAGCATAAGGCAGAGGGTTATGTGCAAAATGAACACCGAGGTCAATATGTCCTTCACATAAAAGATTGCCAAATGGATTAGACTCCTGTGCAGGGTGGAGGAGACACTGACCTTAGAATCATTTAACACTTTGAAGCTATAATTATGGGAGACAGTGGCAGGTTGACTGTTCGCCCTGGGCAGATGAGCAGAGTGGTGTTTGCTACTTTTCTAGTCTGCGAAGTACAGGTAGTCATGCTATTACCCGTGTTCCTTTAATGCAAATTGGCTGTAATGAATTGTTGAATGGTGGACGTTGTTTGGATAATGCGAACTTTCTGCTGTACAGGTATAGCAATTTCCCTATAAAGTGATTTTCTACAACGCGAGGTCACACAAGAACGCAACTATTACATTATGGGACAACTAGGAGCAAATACAACTGTATCAGCTGGCATGGATAGTAATCAACTTCCAAAAGGAGTTATGAGATTCAATAATAAACTGAGCAGATGTCAGTACGCTTGATAGCGAGTCAGTGGTGTTGAGGGCAAGTAGGGAGTGGGTGTGAGGCAGTACGGGAAAGGGAAAAGATGGGGAAGAGGCACAGCACGAAAGAGAGAGGGTTAGCACATTCAATCGAGCGAGACTGAGTCAGCACATAAGACAGCGAGAGCATATTGAGACAGCGCAAGGAAGAGGGCCAGAGAGAGAATCAGAGAAGGCCAGAGAGAGCAAGTGTGTGCAAGACAGTGGAAGCGAGAACGTGCAAAAGAGAACGAGAGACAGAGTGCACGTGAGAGACAGAGTGCACGTGAGAGAACAAACATACATGAGTGAGTAAGCAAATGTGCGAGATTGAGTGCGTGAGCAAGAGAAAGCACACGGTTGTGTGGAAGAGACAGACAGTGTACTCAGGTGCGAGAGATACAGTGACATCTTAATGAACTGTTGGCTACACCACATAACTGTGAACCACCTGAAAGCACATATTCCCATCAGTGAAACTGATCTGTACAATTGAGTTATAAATAAATAAGTCAGGAGCCTAATGTTTTCTCGGTTCACTCACCTAAGTGCCCGACTCAGTTTCTCATAGTTCATAGTAGGCTTGTTTTTGCGTTGACCCCATTTCTGGGCGACCAACTCTGGCTGATTCAGCTTGAACTCCCCTTCATCCCCCACCCACGAAATGCAATCTCGAGCGTCTTTGTCTGTTAGAAGCTCCAGGAGGAACTGCCAGAGTTGGATCTGTCCATTGTTACCTGAAGGCACACATGAGAAACACATTATCTCACACATTTCTGCAATTGGTGCGATGTACACAGCAGGATAAATCATCTTTGTGGTTTCTGGGAGATACCTATCATCTTAGTGTTTTTAGGATAGCTATCTAATAGTTCTTTGAAAATAGACAATTTATAACCTAAGGGCATGGACAGCCAATCATAAAATGTGCACTGCACACGTTCCACATTTCCAACCTGACTGAGGCTTTTTGACGGATTTTTGTGGTGTTTGCCTGTAAATTGTCCAAATTGTTAATTTAAGTTTCTTAAAGTGCTATAGGAGTATTTAAACTCTGTCTCTGGGCTGCTCACTAAACCTGTTCTGATGAAAGCCATTGAGCTGAAACTCTGATTCTCTCCACAGACACTGCATAATTACAGGAAGGATGTGGAAGCATTGGAAAAGGTGCAGAGGGGATTTACCAGGATGTTGCCTGGTCTGGAGCGAAGGTCTTATGAGGAAAGGCTGAGGGACTTGGGTCTGTTCTCATTGGAGAGAAGAAGGCTAAGAGGGGATTTAATAGAGACCTACAAAATGGTTAGAGGATTAGATAGGGTGGACAGTGACAGTCTTTTTCCTAGGATGATGACGTCGGCTTGTATGAGGGGGCATAGCTGCAAATTGAGGGGTGATAGATTTAAGACAGATGTCAGAGGCAGGTTCTTTACTCAGAGAGTGGTAAGGGCGTGGAATGCCCTGCCTGCCAATGTAGTTAACTCAGCCACATTAGGGGCATTTAAACAGTCCTTGGATAAGCATATGGATGATGATGGGATAGTGTAGGGGGATGGGCTTAGATTAGTTCACAGGGCGGCGCAACATCGAGGGCCGAAGGGCCTGTTCTGCGCTGTATTGTTCTATGTTCTATGTTCTATAACCTAAGCTTTTTCCAGTGTTCCTGTTTTTTTAAATTCGTTCATTTATGGAAGAGGGCATTGCCTCTTCCTTATTGCTTTTAAGATGGTGGTGAGCTGCTATCTTGAACCAATGCAATAGGTACATCCACAGCATTATTAGGGCGAGAGGTCAAGGCTGATGACTCACAAATAATGAAGGAATGGTGATACAATTCAAAGTCAAAATGGCATAAGGCCTGGAGGAAACCTGCACGTGGCGGTTCTCCAATTCATCTTCCGCCCTTGTTCCTCTAGGTCGTAGAGGCTGCAGGTTTGGAAGATACCATTGGAAGAGCTATGGTTAGTTGTTGCTGTGCATGTTGCAGCTAAGTACACACTGCTGCAACTGTGCACTAGTGGTGGAAGCTGTTCGAGTGAGCTGCTTCGCCTTAGTGTTGAGCTTCTTGAGCGTTCGAGCTGCCTGCATCTAGGCATGTGAAGAGTATTCCTTCACATTCCTGCCTTGCGATTTGTAGATGTGGAATTTTTATACATTTTTTGATTTGTTCAAAACCCAGCCCAACTTTAAACCAAAGGAGATTTTTCAAGGTGGTCTGTCTTCGGGACTGTAACCTTGAAAATTCATTGCAACTTATTATGGTGACAAAACATTTTGGAGTAGCCTAGCTGAGATTTTGCTTTAAATGAATAGGTGGTGGGATGGCAGAAAGAAACTGATGGAGAGTTACCAAACCTCTGAATAACCACCAAGGATTTCAAACCTGCTTCCAAGAGCTGCCTGCCCCTGTACACATCAACCCAGAGGAACAAGATAATCTTCCACCAGGCTGAAGAGGAATTTATTTTTTGCTTTCTGAATTTTATCACTTCTAATTTTTGGGTAAATCCATCACTTGATAAGGAACTGAGCCATTCTGACAAGAAGATCCAAGATTTGGTTGCCAGTATGTAAGTTAATACTCTTGGTTGGGCCATTATCAGTGTAATACAATTGGCCATAGCACTCTCCAATTAGAATGAGGAGATCAAAGAACAAAGCTTCATCCAATGATCTCTGCAGCAGAGGGCTCATGTATGTGGGTTTTCAAGTGAAAACAGGACAAGTTTCACCCCTCATCCACTCCTCCAAGGTCAGACTGTCCCACGAGCCTACAAGTAAAACATGGCTACTCAATCAAAGTTAATACACCCCCCAAAGCTGACTCGGCACTAAGATTAGCTGGTTTGCAAGAACCACATAACGCGGCTCCCAGACCACAGAGTTATCTTGAGAAGGAAGCCCAAGCTTTTGCCTCTTTGAGTCACAAAGTGTGAACTCTCGGCAGGTCAAGTGGAGTGTTCATATTTACACACCTATTGTCGCTGGTTAAGAGTTTATTCACCATAAAGGCATTACCACCACAAAGAGTCCTTTTCCAAAACATTAAGCATTAGAAAACTACACGGGATAAACAAATGAACAATAAAATACAAGCACAGGGTTGTCTATGCTTCAAGGACTGAATGGTCAGGCCACACAGCTAGATGTTTCCATTTCTATGCTACATCACCTTGCCTCTTCACAAATTCACAGCGGCAGAATTGTATTCTAACATAATCTGCAACCTCATGGTCCAGCATATCTCTCACTCAACTTGATCAACAAGTCAGGGATCTAGTCTAGTTCAATGGAGAGTGCAGGAGGGCATGCCTAGAGCAGCACCAGGCATACCTGAAAATGAGGTGTCAACCTGGTGAAGCTACCAAACAGCAAACACAGCAGGTGACAGACGGAGCTAAGCGATCCCATAGCCAACAGATCAGATCTAACTCCTGCCACAACCAATCGTCAATGGTGGTGGACAATTAAATAGCTCACTGTAGGAGGTGACTTCACAAATATCCCCATCCTCAATGAAGGAAAAGGATTAGCGCAAAATATAAGGTTGAAGCATTTGCAGCAATCTTCAGCTAGAAATGCCAAGTGGATGATCCATCTTGGCCTCCTCCAGTAGACCCCAGCATTACAGGTACCAGTCTTCAGTCAATTCAATTGACTCCTCATGGTAACAAGAAATAGCTGGAGACACTGGATACTGCAAAGGCTATGGGCCCTGACAATATTCTGGCATAGTATTGAAGACTTGTGCTCCACAACTTGCCACTCCCCTAGCCAAGATGTTCCAATACAGTTATAACACTGGTATACACCCAACAATTTGGAAAATTACCCAGATATGTCCTGTACGTAAAAAAAAAGAATAAATCCATCCCGACCAATTGCTGACCCATCAGTCTACAGTTAATAATCAGTGAAGTGATGGAAGGCATCATCAATAGTGCTATCAAGTAGCACCTGCTCAGTGACGCCCAGTTTGGGTTCTGCCAGGGCCACTCAGCTTCTGACTTCATTACAGCCTTGGTTCAAACATGAACAAAACAGCTGAATTCCAGAGGTGAGGTGAGAGTCACAGCCCTTCACATCAAGGCTGCATTTGAGCAAGTGTGGCATCAAGGAGCCCTAGCAAAACTGGAATCAATGGGTAGCATGGGGCAAACTCTCTTGTGGTTGCAGTCATACCTTACACATAGGAAGATAGTTGTGGTTGTTGGAGCTCTGTCATCTGCAGACATGTCCTGATGCTGAGGAGTTCCTTACGGTAGTGTACAAGGCCCAAACATCTTCACTGCTTCTACAATAACATCCCCTCCATCATAAGGTCATAAGTGGGGATGTTCACCAATGATAGCACACTGTTCAGCACCAATCGTGACTCCTCAGACACTGAAGCAGTCCATGCTTAAATGAAACAAGACCTGGAAAATATCCAGGTTTGGACGGACAAGTGGCAAGTAACATTTGAGCCACACACTGCCAGGCAATGATCATCTCCAATAAGAGACAATCTAACTAAGGCCTTCTGATGTTCAATGGTGTTACCTTCACTGAATCCCCACTATTAACATCTTATGGCTACCATTGACTGAAAACTGAACTGGACCTGCCACATAAACACAGTGGTTACAAGGGCAGGTCAGAGGCTCAGAACAATGCAATGTGTAAATCACTTCCTGACTCCCCAAGCCTGTCCATCACCTACAAGGTAAAGTCAGGAGTGTGTTAGAATACTCCCCACTTGCCTGGATGAGTGCAGCCCCAACAACATTCAAGAAGCTTGACACCATCCACGATAAAGCAGCCCACTTGATTGGCACCACATCCACAAGCATCCACCCGCTCCAACAATGACACTCAGTAGCAGCACTGCGTACCATCTCCAAGACACACTGCAGAAACTCACCAAAGATCCTTCAACAGCCCATTCCAAATCCAAAAACACTTCCATCTAGAAGGGCAAGGGCAGCAGATACGTGTGCACACCACCACCTGCAAGTTCCCCTCCAAGCCACTCACCATCCGGACTTGGAAATGTAATGGAATTCCTTCAACGTTGCTGGGTCAAACTGCTGGAATTTCGTCCCTAAGGGAATTATGGGTCAACCGACAGCACATGGAATGTAACGGCTCAAAAAGGGAGAACAGCACCACCCTCTCAGGGCAACTAAGGATGGGCAATAAATACTGGCCAGCCATTGATGCTCATGACCCAAAAATATTGAGGCATTAGTTTGTCACGAGATGAGCAAAAACAACAGTTCATGGAAACGGAGGTAACCTTATACTCAGTAAATGGTTGGCATATACATATAGGGAGCAGAATTTGGATAAGGGCTTCATTCATATTTGGCAGGAAGTGAAAAAAAGTGATGCTCCCCTTGGATCCGCTCTAGAGCTTCTGCTCCTCAGCACCTTTATTAATCACTTTGATGATGGAATAAATGTTGAATATTCATATTATCAGGTGGCACAACACATCATTTGGATGGAAGCGGAAGCTGCAAAAGTATACAGACAGACTAAATGAATGGCCAAACTTTGATAGGTGGAGTTAAACGTGGGTGAATGTGGATGTTGGAACACTTCCTTAAAGTGGTGAGAGAATAATTTAGGTATTCGTGAGCAAAAATCACTAAGGGCTAAAACTCGGTACAACAGTATCCAAAAATCTAACGGTATGTTGGCTTGCATCACTCAGACAGCCAGAGAAAGACTGGCCTTGGAAAGGGTTCAGTGCAGATTCAGCGGAATGAGTGTGCAGCTGAAAGGTTGAATTATGATGACAGGTTGCATAAATCTGGTTTGTAGTTCCTTCGTCTTAGAAGGTTGCAAGATTATCTCAGCAGGTATTTAAAATGATAAAAGATTCGATAAAATAGATACAGAAATACGATTTCCTCCAATCGCAATCTTGGAGCCGGGTCATTTAGGAGTGAAAGTCTTTGAATATTGGGTTAATTGCAATTTCAAGATTGAGATTAATAGATTTTTGTTAGGTAAGGGCATCAAGAAATATGAAGAGAATGCAGAATCTTAGAATAGAACACTGCAGCACAGAAGGAGGACATAAGTAACTGGAACAAAAGCAGACCACTTGGTTGCTAAAGCCTGCGCCACCATTCAACACAATCATGATTGATCTCCGACCTCTACTTTATTTTCCTGTTCACTCGACATATCTTTAATGCCTTGAAAGATTAAAAATCCTGAACAACAATTTTAAAGATCCATAAGGCTCAGTGGTTAGCATTTCTGTCTCACAGAGCCAGGGACCTGGGTTCAATTCCACCCTTTGACAACTGTCTGTGTGGAGTTTGCACATTCTCTCCGTGTCTGTGTCTGTTTCCTCCGGGTGCTCTGGTTTCCTCCCGCAGTCCAAAGATGTGCAGGGTTGGTGGACTGGCCATGCTAAATTGCCCTGTAGTATGCACGGATGAGCAGTCTAGGTTAACCATGGGAAATATAGGGTTATGGTGATAAGGTCTGGTGGGATGCTCTTTGAAGGGTCATTGTGGACTTGATGGGTTGACCTATGATTTTATTCTAACCTGCTGATTGAAGAAATTTTTCCACATCTCAGTCCAAAATAGTTGAACCCTTATTGCGGGATGGAGACCAAATTTCTAGATTCGTAAATCAAGTGAAAATAAAATCTCCCAGTATCTCCTTTTTTGAGCCTCTTCAGAATCTTCTATTTCGATTAATTCACCCTCATTTTTCTGAGCTCCAGAGGAAAAATATTACACTCATCAAGAAAGAATGTGGTAAGTGGCCACTTAGAGATAATGACAGGATTGGCAGAATCAACACAGATTTATGAAAAGGAAATCATACTTAACAAAGCTTTTGCCCTTTTTTGTTAAAATGGATGTAACTAACAGGATAGATAAGGGGGAACTAATGAATGCGATCTATTTAGATTTTCATAAAGCTGTTGGGAACATCCCACACAGGAAGTCAGTAATTAAAATTAGAGTAAATGGGTTCAGTGGGCAGGGGATGGGGAATTGAAAGAGACATACTGAAGTGAGTTGAGAACTAGTTAATGCACAGAAAACAAAGAGAAGAAATTAATGTTTTTAGTTTCAGGAAGAGTGACAGAGAGAGAGACGGGGTGGGGTGACAGCGAGAGAGATGGGGGGGGCGAGACAGAGAGAGAGGGAGAGAGAGAGACAGAGAGAGAGGGAGAGAGAGAGACAGAGAGAGAAGTGGGGGAGAGACGGTGGGGGGGGGGG
>JAHRHZ010000061.1:20761506-20794295 GCA_024137785.1 Ginglymostoma cirratum
GAGGGGGCGAAGGGAGGGTGGGGCGGTTGAAGAGGTAGGGAGGGAGCGAGCACAGAGACAGAGGGGGGAGCCTGACAGAGAGACAGCAGAGAGGGCAAGTGAGCAGAGAGCAACAGAATGTGGCAAAAAAGACAATTGCACCACAAATCCAGCAGGCCAAGCAGCATCATCGGAGCAGGAAAGCTTGACGTTTCGGGCCTAGACCCTTCATCAGAAAAATGATTTTTTTGAAATGATTACCCTTGCTCCTATTAGCACAATGGTAATCCTGTATTGCTCGAGGATCATCATCCTAACACAAACATATACACTATACCAGTAACTCCTTACCAGTCCTATTCCCAGGTGAACTTCTGTCTTCCCCAGAGATCCTCGGGGCACGTGGGACTTTGGCAGACTTGGGTGTTCCGGTAAAGACTTTTATGGTGGTGGGAGTTGTTGACTGCACGGTTGCAGGAATTATTTGGACAGCTGAAAAGAAAGCATTTAAGTTTAAATGTGCTGCATCAGGCAGATGGTTCAGTGGCTGGAAATGTTCAGCTCACACAATGAAATTCATAATTTACAGAACTGTTTGTTCATTACATGGACACCAGATGTGGCACTTAAATCCCAGCAGCTCTTTTTCTTTCAGAGGCACAATGCAAAAACTCTTATAGCTATCGACAATGTCTGTCACACTTCAAAGGATAAAAAAATGTTATCATGACCTGCAGCTGAAATTTCCAAGTACCTTCCAATCCTTCATCACTGAAGAGTAATCGAAGTCTGATGACCTCAGGCTATACTTACAGAAAGTACACTGAGGCCTTAAAGATACAGGATGCATTAAACGCAGGTTCACCGTCATTGAATAACTTATTGAATGTTATTTCATAAATACTTCTGTCATTATAAACAGTGCATCACACTCAGAACAGCAACGCTGCAGGGTATTTCTGGATAGAATTTAACGAACAAACCATTCACAGCCCCATTGCTCTGTGCTCATGTTTATTCCTGAATTTCCTCCTCTCCTTATTCATCTCATTCCTCAACATACCTTTCTCACTTGCAAATTTAGGTGGAAACTGGGTAAGTGTACCTGTGCAATTTGCATCAATTACGCTATAGAATTATATAAAAGTCTCATATTCTCAACATGCACAGAATCTGAGTGTTGCTGTAAGATCAGCATTTATTAGCCATCTCTCATTGTTCATGAAAAGATAATGGTGAGGCACATTGCAGTCTGACATGTTGAAGTACAGAGCTCCTGTACAGATAAAAGTGAAGGTACACATCATATATTTCCAAGTCAAGAATGTACTTAATTTCGGTAAAAGCCTGCAGATGATGTTGTCACATGCTTGTTCTTTGGACGTTAGGTTCATGGGTTTGGAATGTGTTGCTGAAGAACCCAATTGCAAGTTACTGCAAAGCATCCTGTAAATAGTACACCATGTTGCTGGGTGGGACACAGTGAACACTTAAGGTTTAAAAAAAGGAACTGCCAATGCTAGAAATCAGAAATGAAAACAGAAATTGCTGGCAAAGCTCTGGCAGTACGTATGGAGAGAAAGCAGAGTTAACGTTTCGGATACAAGTGACTGAACAGTCCAGCTCTGAAAAAGGGATACTGGACCTGAAATGTTAACCCTGCTTTCTCTCCATATACACTACCAGAGCTGCTGAGTTTTTCCAGCATTTTCTGTTTTTATTTGCAAATGCTTAAGATGGTCGGTGGCCTAATGATCAGGAGAGTTACTTTGTTTTGGATGGTATTGAGCTATCGGGACTGTGAGTGTGGATCCAACCAGGCAAGGAGAGTATTCCATCACACTCATGACCAGAGTATAGCAGATGTTGGACAGGCTTCAGGAGTCAAGAGGTGAGGTGCAGACTGTCCAGCCTCTGACCGTCTATTGGAAGAAGTATCACTGATGAAGCATCCCAAGTTGCCTGGGCTTAAATCACCGGCCTGAGGAACACATGCAGCGGTGGCCACAGCTGAGATGATTTGCCTCCAACATCCACAACCACCCATCTTTGTACTAGGTGTAATTCTAACCAATGAAGAGACACTCTACCTCCAATTTCCATTGATCTCAACTGTATTTGGGCTCCTTGATATAGCATTCAGTTAAATGCTACTTTGACTTCAAGAGCCAAGGCAGAATGAGGTATTGTGTCAAGTAGACTTGCAGAACTCAAAGCAAACAACAGTGAGCAGGTTGTTGCTGTGTAAATGCCTCTTGACAGCTCTGTTATTAACCATGTCTCCCATCACTTACTGAGGATTGAGAGTAAACTGGAAAGCAACTGTCTTAATTTGATTTGTCCTGCTTTTAATGGATAGGCCATATTTAGACAATTTTTCTCATTGGCAGGTAGATGTGATTGCCATTGTTGTACTGAAACAACTTGACTACACTCATGGCTATTTATGGAGTCTAAGTCTTCAGAACTACAGCAGGGATGTTGTTAGGGTGCACAGAATATGCTGTATCCAGTGCGCTTCTATGGAGTGAATCAAGTTGGTTGAAGATTGCTTTGGTGATGGTGGGGAATTCAAGAGAAGTGTACCAGGCATTTGGCACTTTGAATGAAGTATGTTGTTTGCACTGGGCTATTCCAGCATTGAGGGCATTCATAGAGTTTCCTTGTCCCTTTAGTTGTTTCATTATCCAATAGCATTCATGACTGGATGTAGCAATTCTGCAGAACAATGATCTGACTTGATAGCTGTGGAATAGTTTAGTGTTGTCTACTGCATGCTATGTTCTAGTTTGTGAAAGCGCAATTGTGCTGCAGCTGTACCAGGGTGGTGCCTCATTTTCAATGTCTGCCATGTTCTTTTATACTCCTCATTGAACTGAGGTTGGTTGAACGCAGCTCTGCTGCTGATGGCCTACAGCACCTCAAGGATTCCCAAATGAGTTGCTAGCTCTGTTTCGTATAGTAGCACAACATGTTGGGAAGTGCCCTCAGGTGTGAGGGTATGTCTTTGTCTCTACAAAGACCGTGCAGTGATCACTCCCACCAATGTGATCTTAGACAGACATACCCATGACAGGTAAATTGGTAAGGCTGAAGCCTAGCAGGATTTCCCTCCTTTCAGTTCTCTCACTGACAGGGGACAGGAAGGGACCGTTTCCTGTGGTGGAGGGATCAATGATTGGAGGCATTAGTTTAAAGCAAGAGGCAGGAACTTTAGAGGGGATGTGAGGAAAACCATTTTAACCAGAGGGAGGTGGGAATCTGGTACTCACTGCCTATAAGGATGGTAGAGGCAGAAACTTTCATAACATTGAAAGAAGCATTTAGATGTGCACTTGCAATGCCAAGGCGCACAAGGCCAATTGCTGGAAAATGGGATTAGAATAATTAGGTCTTGTTTTTGCTCAAAGACTCAGTGGGGTGAAGGGCTTTTTTCTGTGCCGTAGACCTGTTTGATATTAAAAATAATTTCTCCTTGTATCAGACCTAAGTGGTTCTAGACTCTCTAACCAGTGGCAAGATCTGAACTCCCTTCTCTAGATCAATCCAGAACTCTAGCTTACAAACCCATTATTGTCAACATAACCACTTTACAGGTGATGCAGCAACTGATCCATGTTGGTGTTTTGGCTCCACTTAAGCCTTCTCGCATCCTTTTTTATTTTATTACTAGGAAAAGGTTCGATTCCCTTCTCTCATTGTTTTCCCTTTATTCATTCACGGGATGAGGACATCGCTTTTAGGCAGCATTACTGCCCATCCCTAATTGGCCAGAGGGCAGTTTAGAGTCAACACATTGCTGTGGGTCTGGAGTCACATGTAGGCCAGACCAGGTAAGGATGGCAGTTTCCTTTCCTAAAGGACATTAGTGAATCAGATGGGTTTTTCTGACAATTGGCAACAGATGCATGGTTATCACTAGAATCTTAATTCCAGATATTTATTGAATTCAAATTCCTGATGTGGCAGGATTCGAACCCAGAACGTTATGTTGGTCTCTAGATTAACAGTCCAGCAATAGTACCACTAGGCTATTGCCTCCCCGTTAATTTATTTTACTGCCAGGATAAGGTCCTATTCCCTTCTCTCACTTTTTATTTGCTTACATGTTTCCTTTTAAAATACATCTATTATTCACCTCAACTCCCTGTCTTAAATTACACAATATCCCTACACACTGGGTGAAGAAGACTCTTTAGCATTCCCCAAGTGAATTCTTGGCGACGATCTGAATTTGACAGGCTGAACTTTTGTTCTTCATCACAACCATAAATACTCGGAGGCCACTGGAATTAATAACAACCACCTGATATTTTCAGCCTTATGCCAAAACATTAATTTAGTCATTTTAGAAAGCAAATACAAGACTATGCTGAAATTTATCAAAAGAAAAACAACACTACTTCTCAAGTGTCAATTACTCATTCTGAAAGGTTCACTTGGAAGCATCCCACAGTGGAGCTCATGTCATTTTCAAACAACCAAATGATTGCAAGAACAATGCACAATAGAATACATCAGTGATGACAGTCTGAATCCTACCCAGTCTGACAGCGTGAAAATGTCTCCTTCTGGTGTTGAATCCGAGGAATGTGCATCAGTCTTAACTTACATTCAGTAGATACAAATAACCACTTCATGGGATTGCTGTGCACAGCATCGTAACCATTCCCAAACGTACCACACTGCAATCGTGTGCAAACAGATTGTTTGAACAATAATTAAAGCCTAGATTTCTGATCTGCATGGCAAACTGTAAGGAATAACTGAACATGATCCCCATATCACCAAAAATTCCACAATCTCAAGAAAGAACAATCTCCATCACTGTACATATACGGGGTCAAATATAAAAATACAAAAGTAAGTTCCCAAAACATCTTGAAATTCTATTACAATAATAGAATCAGCAAGGGGAGGGTAAACGTTAATATTTTAGACAAATAACAGACACACAACATATCTTCCCCCACTTAATGCAGCAAGATGTATTGAGTCAAATACTCACGTTGGTCAATGGTAACAGTTGCAATTTCACCCGTTTGTTCTTGGCTTGCTAACACATCTGTAATGCAGAAACAGACTTCATTAATTCAAAGTACCAAAGAATTTTAATCCTGCTCTGGAGGAACATCAACATCACTATATGCCCAAATTCAAAATGCAATTCTGCTAAAGATACAAGATGTTACATAACCAGTGAATGTATTACCTTCAATAGCAGGTCTGTGTTAAGGTGTTCAGCAGGGGTGAATGAGATGCTAGAAAAGGCAAGGCTCAACACTGTCAGGTTCAGGGAGTCCAAGTTGAAGAACCGATCAGAGTCAGAGCAAGACACGCACACACACGCACAAACCCCTCTATTTGACAACAACTCCCAAATCCATGACTGCTACCATCTACACAGTGTGTCAGAACACTGTTGTTTTCAAATTCGTTTCCATGTCACAGCATCTGACTGTGATAAATGCGATTTTTTTTTAGGATTTTGATCCAATAATAATGAAAGTATATAATTAGGAGTGCGAGAGTAACCTCATCACACTGACTGCAATGGTCCAGATGTCGGCTCACCACCACCTTCTCAAAGGGAATTAGAGATGGATAATGAATGTTGAGCTTGCTATACGGACATCCATGAATAGATGAATTCAAAACTTGGGGATAGTATTGTTAGCTGTTGTGTTGTCCACACAGAATTGCAAGTTCGTAAAATATTGTTGGGATTCTGCTGGGAATGCATACGCATGCGCTATTCAAGGCTATGAGTCAAGTTTGAAAAAGTGGGAATCGCGCAGATTGCAGCATTTTTGGCAGCACAGACTCAATGGGCCAAAAGGCCTCTTCTGTTCTGTATGATTCTATGAAGTGTGCATGGCTATTGAGCTGGGACAGGGTCAGCCTCCATTGCCTCATCTAAATTTAAACAGCCTGTTAACATCATGACCTTTGCTCTTACCACAAACACAAGGAATCAGATAAATCTGATTATAAAAAGCTAAATATGAAATAGGTGAAAAAGACAGTGAGGAAAAGATAAATGGGACAAAAATAGAAAGAAACAAGATTTTGAATTTAACGGAAAGACACTGGAGACCAAATGTACCATTTGTTTTCATTCACTTGTGACATGAGGATGTCACTGGCTCAGCAAATATTCATTGCCAATCTCAAAATGCCCTCCAGAAGGTGGTGGCGACTTACAGTCTACCCACGTACACCGATACTGCTGTTAGGCAGTTTCAGGATTTAACCCAGTAACAGTAAAGGAATGGAGGCATGGTTCCAAGTCAGAATGGTCTGCGCCTTGCAGGGCAAATTGCAGTTGATGGTGTTCCCATGTATCTGTTGACCTTGTTCTTCTAGGTGCCTTTTGGAAGGTGCTGTCTGAGGAGTCTTGGCAAGTTACTGCAGTGCTGCCACTATGCATTAGTGAATATTGATGTAGGGTGTCAATCAAGCAGCTGCTATAATGCAGTTGGTGTCAAGCTGTGACCATCCAGGCAAGTGGAGTGTATTAGATACTCCATCACACTCTTCACATGTGTCTTGTAGATGAATAATGGGCATTGGGAATCCGGAGGTGAATTATTCATTGCAGAATTCTCAGCTTCTAACTTGTTCTTGTAGTTAGAGTACTTACATTGCTGGCTAGTTCAGTTTCTGCAAGTTGATAATGAGAGATTCAGCAATGGTAATGCCATTGAACATCAAGTAATAATGGTTAGATTTTCACTGCTGGAGACAGTTATTGCCTGGCACTTGTGTGGCAGAAACATTAAGTCCCACTAATTAGCCTGAGCCCGATTATTGTTCAGGTCATGCTGTGTTTGAAGATGATCTGCTTTAGTGTCTGAGAAATTGCAAATGGTGAGTGAACACTGTGCAACCATCAGCAAACGGCAAACTTCTGGTCTTTTGATGGGTAACAATGTTCCTGGCTAAAAGCAGGACAGAAACCATTAAATTAGGGCCTGTGTCAATTTGATTACAGGTGAAACAATCTCTCTGTGAAAGCAAATTCAGTGATCAAAATTTTTAATCTTCAGTCAGCTGGCAAGAACACACATTACACTAAGATTTACTCACACTTTCTCAGTAATTCCAAATGGCTCCAAAGAATTTCTCCCTTTGGTACTCTCTGCAGAAATTCCTCCTGACTCAGGGCACACAGGTCTTTCCCCAGAACGTTCAGATCTTTGACGTCCACGTCAATCATGGTAAACTCCTTCATCACCCAGACGGCCCAATGCAACACTTGGTCTGCTGACCACTGAATTGGATCTAAAGCATAAAAATACAGACAACAACCAGATGAAATGCATCTGAACGTACAGCGTTTGAAGAATCATTTTTTAAATTGGCAATCGTAACATAGTTCACAGAATAGCCAATACAGGCATGAAGTTTGGAAATGCTGCAAGTGAATTCATTGAAAATGTCACCGAGGAAGGGAAAGGTAAGCCAAACGTTTCAGTTGAAGCTCCATAAACACGAGGAAGAAGAGATGTTATCCTTAAATCCACTAAATAATAACATTTGATTTCAGTAAACCCAAGGAGCAAAGCCTGCCCTGCAAACAGTCAGAATGTTTTAGACAAAACCGAAAGGAAGCCCAGAGCAGTGACACCAGATATATTCCGCACGATAGTCAGTGTGACAGTAGTGGTCTTTGTTTAAAATTGGAGATAAATGCACGAAGAATTTCCTGCCCACCGAAGTCATCTCCTGCTCCTAAATTATACAGAAGTACATACTCTTCTTTGGCTGTCCCTTGAGACAGAGGATGGCTTGTGATATATTAAGCCTTCCCTTGCAACATGCTGGAGGAGAATTTAATCCATGTGATAGCAATCTCATCTGCTGTCTTTTGAGAGTTGCAAGGATCAGATGCAGGGGAGGAAATCCCACCCTCCCCACGCTGCCCTGACAGCTACTGGATGAGCAGTCAGAGTTGCCAGTCAGACTTTGATGAAGGAACACGGGACAAAGGTGAATGAGGGTGGATGGGAGTTGGAGGGACAGGTGTTGTCAGGAGGAAGAACAGGGATGTCACTCTCAGGGATGTGATCCCGTTGGGTCCCACAATCAGACACCAAGGGTCTTCAACTGAGGATGCTCTCCCTCCCAAGAACTCAAGAAAACTTAACAAGAGTTTATTTACCAGGTTTGTGGCAAGAGCCCAGCCTGCTACTCACTGAATACCAGTATTAAGTTGAGACCTGTAGGTCAAAAATTAAGGGCCTCAACTGATTGAAGGAAGGTAATTAACATGTATTTTTGTCCTGGACTTATTTGGGGCAGAGGTGGGAAGATGGTAGGTTTTCTATCATATTAAATGCCCTCCACCTTTAAACTCTCCTCAAGGGAGGGCATCAAATTCCTCCCTGTGGGTATAAATACAGCACATGAATTACAACAGTTCAAAAAGGTGGCTCATTACCATACTTTCAAGAGTAATTAGTGATGGATAATAAATGCTGGTCTTGCCAGAGACGTTCGCATACCAAGAAGTTAACGTTATTAGGAAGGTAATCAAACACCATTTTCAACTTTTTGATCTCTGAGCTAACCAATGCAGTATCTGCAATGACCCTCTGATTCAAAAGCAAGACAGGACAAAACTAGGTTGAGAACGTGACAGCCTGACCCGTACTGTCACACCTTTGCTTGATTTGCCTTGTCTTTCAAACATATGGGTGTATACATATGGCCGTACGAAATAAGAAACGAAGCAGACTGTTTGGTCCCTTGAGCCTATCCAACTACGCTGAGATCATGGCTGATCTGTTTCAAATTCGAACTCCACATTGCTATCTACCCCGATAAACCACAATTCTCTGTTTGCCAAGAATCAAGCCACCTCTGCCTTAAAAATATTCACTGATTCTCCTACCTCTCTACCTCTACCACTTTGTGAAGCAGGAAGTTCCAAAGTCGCACAACACTCAGGAGAGTAAAAAAAATTCTCTGTCTTGAAAGGGACACCATTAATTTTAAAACTAAGCCTCCTAGCTCTGGACTCCCAACAACAGAAACATCCTTTCCAACCTTGTTAAGGCCATTCAGGAATTTATGCAGTTCAATCAAGTTACCCCTCAATCCTCTATACTCAAGTCGAAACGAACCCAACCTGCCCAGCTTACTCTTGTAAGATGACACACTGATTCAAGTATCAATCTAATTAACATCCTATGAACCATCTCCAATGAATTTACATCCTTCCTGCTGATATAAAACATGCGCCACCATTTTGTTATTGATCTATCCCCTAGTCTACAATGCCAGTTCACTTCAGATGGTTCAGCTTGCATGCTTATATAGTTACCTTCACTTAAGTTTAAAATAGTAGCCTTAGATGAAATCTCCCTTTCAAACTGGATGCAAAACTCAATGGTATTGTGGTCACTGCTGCCTAGAGATGCCTTAACTCTGAGGTCATTAAATAACCCCGTCACATTTCACAGTATAATGTTGAACAATGGCGGTCCCTGGGCGGTACCAAAACGTACTGCTCTAAGAAACTCCTGAACACAGTCTAGCAACTTTGCATCCAGGCTACTTTTGCTAATCTGCTTTTTCCAGTTTATAGGTAGGTTCAAGTCATTCATGATTATTGCCATACATTTGTCACATGAACCCAATATTTCATCTTGTATACTTTTGTGCCACGTTGTGTCAGGGGGTCTGTAGACAACATCTACTAGTGACTCCTACACTCTATTACATCTCACATGCAACAAAACTTATTCCAGATCCCGAACTCCTAACATAAGGTCATCTCTAACAATTGCACCAATGTCATTCTTGGTCTTAACTTGAAATTTAAAGATGTACATCAGTAACAAGAGACAAAGCTGGGTAAATTTCCACAATTACAGATCAGGCAAACATGCTGACACTTGCGGAGAGGTAAGTCATGTTATAGAGCTGTAGGATGCAGCTGATTTTGATGAGTCACTCTGGAAAAAAAATTGTTGAAACTCCTACAGGGCTTTTTAAAAGCAAAGTGGACCAAAACAAGTATTTTTTAAATTGAAGGTTTGGCTTTAATCCCCCTCTTTCATCCCCTGCCAAGTGGTTGACTCATTGCTGGCGCACAGTTCCCTGGGTGTCAGTCATCATTTGTCACCATGTTCAATTGGCCATTATGTGCGCCTTTGGCTGTGACAGTCATCTGACTATCTCACTATGACAGCCTGTTTAGCAGAGCTCAATCCTACCAAATACATTTTCAATAGGAGTTGCTTGCTTGGGGAAAGTGGACATTTTCTGGTCCTCGTCTGGGGCAATGAGACCAAGTGAAACATCTCAATCCTGCTTAACTTTAGTAGCTCAGAAAACTATTATGGAGTGTGAAGAGAACAGCATTTCAATGTGATGCTTCAGCAAAATAGCGCAGCACCTTTAAACACTAACAGACTCTGCTCAAGTGCCAGGGTATGGGTTAATGCTGCATTATCCATTAGACAGCAAGCTGTTAACCTCAACTCAGATGTTATAATACAGTTGGAAGTGGAAGAGCAACGTGTTACCACAAAAACTTAAAATTAGCACTCATTTAGTCCTATTGGCCGTCGATTGTCACCTGGGGTAATCGGAAGAATTTCCATACCATCCCCTTGGCTGAGGAGAAAAGGACAGGTGGAGAAATCTAGACTGATGTCCTAATCATGACTAAAAATAACTCTACATCAAATCTCTTAAGAGGTGACACTTGGAAAATGTTTACAGTCAGTTAGTTTTCAATATTTTATTAGCTAAAGATGGTATTTGAAAACAAGTTGTTGTTGTTCTGATAATTTACTCTAAGCTTTTAAATAGTGAAAACTACCAAGAACAAATCAATGTAGACATAAAAGAGTGTGTCTGCTAGTTACAAGGTCCTGATTTATAGGTGTTCAGACAGATTTAAGCCTGGATCACAGCATGAAACTACATTCAAATTGCTAATCTCATTCAGAAAGTCCCTGTAAATTTGACATTGAGGAAAAAAATGCCAAATTGGTATTCTAGAAAAGTTCCTTCACTTCTCACAATGGGCATGACGTTGAAATTATACTTTATACTTTTTTATTTTATTTTTGGGATGTTGGCATCACTGGCAAGAAATTTGTTATTCATTCCAGATTGTCCTGGAGACAGAGGTGGTGAGTTACCTTCTCGAATTGCGGCAAGCTTTCTGGCAATTGTATGTATGGCATAGCTCGGTAAGAAGTTTGAAGGACAAACAAACACAGAAGTTGCTCGAAAATTCAGTGGGTCTGGCATCATTCATGAAGAAAGAGATAGAGTTAATGTTTCAAGTGTGATGTAACTTTCCTTCAGAACTTGCAAATGTAGGTGGGGACAGACCAAATAAAGGTTGGGAGAGAGGTGAAGAAATAGTCAAAATAGGAAGGATCGAGTTCAGTGGGGCCGAAACCGTATGTAAATTTCTTTGCAACTTGGCAGACTCGTAGCCAGAGGCTACTTAACAGTCACTAGAAGCCCCAATTTGCAATAAGTTTACAAATAATCACAATCGTTGCTGTGATTTCCTGCATATTTCAGCTAGTTTAAAACTTACCGCAAGAAACTGCAGTGATCTGGTTACTTTCCTCCTCTTGGAATAAATTTTTGAGCAAAAGACACAGTTGTTTTTGTCAGTCAGATGCAACTCTTACCTTTTGTGGGCTGCTCTGCTCCACCTAGTGGAGACACTGGCAATCAAAGCCCTACAAAAAAAATACAAAAACACAGCCCAACTTTTCCATCACAAGAGTTTGCTACAACATGGAGTAGTGGAGGAAAAGAGCATTCATGCATTTCCTGAGAAGCTAAGTAACTGTTGATAAAGAAACAGAAAAACAGGTTAACAGGTAGAGATGAAGGAAGGTGGTTGATGTGAAACATAGTCACTGAATAAACCAGATGGACTGAGCGTCTCATTTCTGCGCTGAAATGCTGCTTATATGAAATTCTATGTAAAGTCAATTTCCTACCGTATGGTATTCCAAGATGCTCCTGCTCTTTCCGATAACCCTCGAGGGCTGCAGCCCATCGTGTCACTTGCTCAGATGTCTCGTCTGGTATAGCTGTCAGTTGTTTTGAGCCATCCAATGTGATCACTTGTGCTTCCTCCACAAGCTGGGCCTCGGCACCTGCGTGGTGTGCTGCATCAGGATCGATTACAACCTCAACTGTTTCAACCGGCTTAACAATTTCCAGGATGTTCAGCTTCGGCTCCACTCCTGCTAAATATAACAATCCTTAAACAACGACAATCATTCAAGACAACTATCCTACCCTTCAACAAGGGATAAACAAACAAAATACAAGAGGACTTAATAAATTTGCATGTATCTGGCAGATTAACTTCAGTGTAAATAAAGGTCAGGTAGGAGGAGGAGTAAGAACTCTTCAAAATAAGAAACCTAATGGAGAAGAGGAGTAAAGGAGTGTAAACCGACAAATCACAAAAAATAAGTTCATAAAGCTAAAGAGATAATAAGGACTGAGCTTTATTTCTAGAGAGATGGATTAAACACATATGGAATTCCAGTCAGAATGTATATGTTGGGTGTTTCAAACACCATCATCACCAATCCTGGCAATATCCTGTCCCACCAACTGGACAGATCCATCGCAGATGGTGGCACAGTATTACACAAATCAGAAGGGAGTTGCTCTGGGAGTCCTTCACATGATTGTGGATCCCATGAAGTATTACTGCCATCCAATCACACATGGGTGAGAAAACCTCCTGCTGATTACCACCAAACCCCTCGGTTGAATCAGTTCTCCTCAATGTTAAATGAAGTTGCATTGATGGAGACAAGGGTACAGAATATACTCTTGGTGGGAGGATTTCAAGTTACCAAGAGTAGCTTGGTAGCAGTAGCGTAAAATGGACTGATGTCATAGCTGCTGAACTAGACCTGTAGCAGGTGATGAGGCAACCACAAGCGATCAAATGTAGCTGACCTCATCTGCATGAATCTACTTGGGAGTAGATGTGGCTGTCCATGGCAGTATTAGTAGGGTGATCATTGTACAGACCTAATGGAGACAAAGTCCTACCTTCAGATCAAGGATAGCCTCCATTATGCCATGTGGCACTTCTACCATGCTAAAGGAGATAGATTTCAAACAGATCTAGCAACTTAAGATTAAGTACCCATGAAGCTCTTTGGGCCATAAGCAGAAGCAGCACTACCAGGCATACTTTAAACAAAAGTATGCTGTCAACCTGGCGAAGGTACAACACAGGAACATTGGACATGCCAAACAACATAGCAGCATGTGACAGACAGGCTAAATGATCCCATAACCAGTCCTGCCACCTTCAGTTGTGAATTGTCGTAGACAAATGCACAGAAAAAACAGAGGAGGCAGCTCTGCAAATATCCTCATCCTCAATGATGGAGGAGCACATCAGTGCAAAAGACGAGGCTAGCATTTGTAAGATCTTCATCCAGAAGTGCAGAGTCAGAGATCCATCTGAAACTATTTCTGCAGGACCCCAGCATCACAGACGCCAGCCTTCAGCCAGCTACGATTCTTTCCATGTGATAGCAAGAAACAGCTGAAGTTATCAGATACTGCAAAATCTATGAGCACCAACTACATTCTGGCAATCGTATTGAAGACTTCTGTTTCAGAACTAGTACAGCTCCAACACAGGCATCTACTGACAATGTGGAAAATGTGCAATCATCATTAAAAGCATGACACATTTAACCTGACCAATCGCTCTACTCTCCATCATCCACAAACGATGGAATGTGTCGGCAACAATGTTATGCATTGCTGAATCAACAATAACTTGTTCACCGTGAGAAAGCAAGAACTGCAGATGCTAGAGTCAGAGATAACACAATATGGAGCTGGAAGAACACAGCATGCCAGGCAGCATCAGAGGAGCAGGAAAGTTGATGTTTCAGGTTGGCCTGTTGTGTTCTTCCAGCTCCATACTGTGTTATCAACTTGTTCACTGTGCTCAGTTTGGGTTCTGCCAGGTCCATTCAGCCCCGAACCTCATTGTGGCCTCGGTCCAAACATGGACAAACTCCAGGTCGAAGACATGGATGACTGCCCTTTTTCATCAAGACAACATCTGACCAAGTGTGGCATCAAGGAGCCTGAGTAAAACTGGAGTCAACTGGAATCAGGAAAATTCTCCTGGTGGTTGCAGTAATAGTGGTTGTTGAAGATTCATTTAGTTCCAGGACATCTCTGCAGGACTTTGTCAGGGTAGTGTCCCAAGCTCAGTCAACTTCAGTTAGGGCTCGTTGGCGATCCAGAGCAATGCCAACAGCCTGGGATCAATTTCCACACTGGCTGAGGTTACCATGAAGGTCCTGCTTTCTCAGTCTCGCCCCTCTCATGAGGCGTGGTGACCCTCAGGTTTGGGAAATAAGTGTTAAACAGCCAGTAATGTCCACATCCCACGTGTCAATAAAAACATACATCACTGGTCATCTCTCCCTAATGAGAGAGCAGCCCTATGGTCTGGTAGGACTATGATGACTTTACCTTTACCATCTTCAGCTTCTTCAACAACGTTCCCTCCGTCATAAGGTCAGATGATTGCATAATGATCAGCACCATTTGTGGCTTCTTGGATACTGAGGCAATCTATGTCCATTTGCAGTAAGATTTGGATAATATACAGACTTGGGCAAATTAAAGGCAGTTAACAATCTCTCAGACAGTGCCAGGCAAAGACTGCTGTCAATGAGAGAATATAATCACTGCCCCTCGACAATTCAATGGCGTTTCAATCACTGAATCCCTCTGCATCAACAACGTTTTGGCTAATGCTGACCTAAAACTGAACTGGAAGAAGCTATATAAATACTATGGCTACAGAAGTAGCTCAGAGGCTCAGAATTCTGCTCCCGATTCCCCTCATCCTGTCCACCATTCACAAAGCACAGATCAGGAGTGTGATGGAATAATCTCCATTGCCTGGATGGTTCCAGCTCCAACAATACTCAACAGTCTTGATATCATTCAGGACAAAGCAGCCAACTCAACTGGCACCCATCTACCATGATACATATTCACTCCCTTGACCGCTGCACAGACACAGCAGTGTTTACAAAATGCACCGCAGCAATTCACTAAGGCTTTTCCAACAGCACCTTCCAAACCCATAATCATTATCAGCCAGAAGGACCAGAGCTGCAAACACATGGGAACACCACCACCTGTAAATTCCTATCCACACCAACTGACTTTTGTTTAATTCACTCATTGGATGGGAGTGTTGCTGGCTGGGCCATTATTTATTGCCTGTCCTTGTTTATAGAGTCATACAGCATAGAGACAGGCCCTTCGGCCCACCGTGTGAATAACAAACACCAAGCTACACTAATCCCATTTAACTGAACTAGGTCTATAGCTTATTATACCCTGGCATTTTATGTGCTCATCCAGATGCTTCTTAAACGTTGGGAGAGTACCTGCCTCCGCCACCCACTCTGGCAGCATGTTCTATACCTCTACAAGATTTTTTTTCAGATCTCCTCTGAACTACTTACCAAACCACCTTAAACTTATGCTCTCTGATCTCTGATCTTAGACATGTCTGCCAATGGGGAGAAGATTCTCACGATCTACTCTATCTGTGCCTCTCATAATTTTGTAAACCTCAATCGGATCCCCCTTCAGCCTCCTCCGCTCCAAGGAAAACAAACCCAGTCTATGCAGTTTCTTCTCATAACTGTAACTTTTCATCCCAGGTGAATCAAGTTGCTTTTGAGGTGGTGGTGGAGAGCTAGTGGCTGTTTGGTAATATATCGCCACTCCATCATCTCTGGGTTGAACTCCTTGAACTTGCTTCCCAAAGCACTGTGGTGAACCTAAACCACTTGGACTGCAGCTCATGACCTGGGCATTCTCCAGGGTAATTATGGTTGGGCAGTAAATGGTGTCCTAGCCCTAACCCATGACACCCAGATTCCATGAATGAATAAGATAAAAGACACACTTATGGGGCTAGAAGAAGAAAAATGGGAGGAGGTTTCTGTTGACGAGTAGATGGAATAATCTGTTTCAGACAATTTACAGCATCCGCAATTCATTTGGTTTTTAATCTATTTTAATGCTGTATATTCTAAACAAGAGAAGACTGTATCGACACAGGAAACAGCAGGCTCAGTTTCTGGTTTAGGTCAAGCTAACTGATCTCATCCAAGGATTTCGTAGGACCTCTACCACGGCTTCATTGCTCCTGGGCTCAGCAGTGGATGGCTTAACTGCTGGAAATTGTAAAATCATTTCAAAGACTATAAGGAAAAGTCCTGGAAGACTCAAAATCTGCTTTTACTTCTGTGTTGATTTCTTCCCCCTCCCCGACAACCACCACCACCAGCACCACCACTCTGGTCTTCCTGGCAACCAATCCTGGCAAAGGCAGAAGTTTAACTTTGGGATATCACAAGCTGTGGTACCAGTAGCCCACTTCCACAGGATTATCAGCAGGTTAAATTGCCATTCTAATCATGCTCCAAATGCAGGTCCAGTAATGCTCTTGACAGCTGGAGGGAGGAGGGTGATGAGGAGGCAGAGAATAAAAAAAAATGAGAGAGAGAAATAAACAAACTGGGAACACGCCAAACATTTCTGATTAAGATCCTTGCAATCATTCTGGTTAGATCATACTTCCTGAATAGGAAAGGAAAAGTGTGCTGTTAAGCCTTGAGCACAGTATGCAATGCAAGGTCGAGTTGTTATAAGCTCTAGACCAAATTTACCTTGTCTGGAAATGACTTCCACGCTGAGCTGAACGGTGCCATCAGTTTTCACTCCTTGGTCAAACAAGCTACGATTAGGATCCAGCTAAAACATAAGGTGGACAAAGCAAGGAACATTCTTTGATTCACAGGGCATTCCAAGTCTAACTCATTAGATATTATTCAACAGCAGAAGGTAAAGTTGATGTGTTTTTCTCCTTTATTCATTCATGGGTTGAGGACGTCACTTTTAGGCAGCATTATTGGCCACCCTAATTGTCCAGAAGGCAGTTAAGAGTGGGTCTGGAGTCACATGTAGGCCAGACCTGGTAAGGATGGCAGTTTCCTTCCCGAAAGGACGTTGGTGAACCAGACGGGTTTTTCTGACAATCGGCAATGGATTCACAGACAGATTTTAGATTCTTAATTCCAGATTTTAATGGAATTCCAATTCCACCATCAGCTGTGGTGGGATTTGAAACCATGTCCCCAGAGTGCTATCTGGGTCTCTGGATTAACAGTCCAGTGTTAATACCACTAGGCCACCCCCCGCCCAATGTTGAAGCTTGTAATGAAGCAGAGGCTAAACTACTGCCCATACCACAAAGAAAAAAATGGTTACTTTAGTAGTCTTTAGTGAAGAGACACATTAAGCATCTTAAACTAAATATTAAATGTAAAACAAGTAGGAAGGTGCTAGCTATGAAGAGAGGTTGAGTAGGTTAGGATTGTTTTCATTAGAAAAAAGGAGATTGAGGGGGGACCTGATTGAGGTCTTCAAAATCATGAAGGGTATAGACAGGGTTGATAGAGATAAGCTTTTTCCCAGGGTGAGGGATTCAATAACGAGGGGTCACGCGTTCAAGGTGAGAGGAGAAAAGTTTAAGGGGGATACACGCGGAAAGTACTTTACACAGAGGGTGGTAGGTGCCCGGAACGCGTTGCCAGCAGAGGTAGCAGAGGCAGGCACGGTAGATTCATTTAAGGTGCGTCTGGACAGATGCATGAGTAGGTGGGGAGCAGAGGGATACAGATCCTTAGGAATTGGGCGATAGGTTTAGACAGTGGATTTGGATCGGCACAGGCTTGGAGGGCCGAAGGGCCTGTTCCTGGGCTGTAAGTTTTCTTTGTTCTAGCTATTACCTTTTCTCCTATCTTGACCCAGCAAAGCACAATTTTAATGCAGGATGCTCAATAAAATAATTAGAAGCATTCAGCTTCATAACACTGATGGATACGATTTGACCCACTGTCCAAGTATTCCCTTAATCCAAAATCCTTTGTCAAAGGATTCTGTAACCCAGTAACGCTCGCTGTGTGGTTTATGTTCAATCTCTCCTCATCTTGACAATCTTACATTGGTGATGCTTCATTAGAACCATAGAAAATCATCCTTTGTGGTTCACTTTGGAAAAACATTTCATAATCAGCGAAAGAAATCTGATCTGAGCTGAGCTGAGCTTTCTGTCTCTCCAGCCCACAAGAATGAGATTGGCTTTTAAGGCTTGCTGAAGGAGCCTAGTAAGTATTTCAGCTGTAGAAGAAAAAACAATAAATGCTGGTCTTGGCAGCTATGCCTAGGTCCTGTTGTGGAGTTAAAAAGACATGCCATGGGAGGTGCTAAGATGATGCTATGGGACGAATAGGGTGAGAGAGAAATTAAGGAAAGTAACTGGTAAGGAAGGAATTAAAGAGGTTGGATGGCCTACTCCTGCTCCTAATTTGTATGTTTGTAACAAAACCCAATCAAAAAGGCAAATTATGAAGAACTTCGGAAGCTGCAGAAGGAAACAAGAAATATAGCTTCTAGTCTCCCTGGGTTATGTGATGGCATTGGCAAAGGAGATGAACAAGTGATTTTTAGTCTCTATCCATAGTTCCTTGAAGCAAAACAACAGGAAAGCACTAAGAATAGATCCAGTCGATTGGCCCCTGCTGAGGAGCACCAAGCACAAACAATGCTACAACATGATTAGGAGGTCATCAATGTAGGAAATTGGACAGCCATTTTCTTCCAAAGTCAAAGAGTGCAACACTCCAAAATATTTTGGCGCTCCAAATAGTCTTTAAAAATCTTATGCTTTACCAGAATATCTTGCAGACAAATCTCGTGTGCCTCCAAGGAACACTGAAGACGTGGCTCTAACAGCTTCTTGAGGTTTCCAATGGGCTCGTTGATGTCAATGGATTGGCTCACAAACTCAGCTGTGGTAATGGTTGTCTGCTCTGCAATGCTGAAAGCAAAAAGAAGGATGAGAAGTTTCAAAACAAGAAAGAATAGCTTATTGCAGCCCATAATTAGAATTGTGCTATGAAGTGAACAGCTGAGATTATGGTTTTGAGTTTGTGCAGGCTCCTGTAATAGAAGAATAAATCAGATATCTAGTCTCAACAACTCATCTTGGTCCTCACCTCCTGTTCACGACAGGTTGTTTTTGAGAGCCGGGCCTGCTCCACCATTCAAGCAGATTGTGATCAATCGACATCTTAATTCCATTTATGTACTATGGCTCTATGCTCCTTAGCTAACAAAAACGTATGCTCCACTGCATCCTCCCCACCCCCTCCAACATTCACAGCAAGGGTATTAAGGAATAAAGAAATTACAGACAGGTATGAACATTGTAGAGTAGTTATAATGGGGATTTTAAACAATCATACATTAACTAAGATAGCAGTAACGTGAGGGACAACTGCTCCTAGATTGTGAACAAGAGAATTTCCTACAGAAGTATGTGTCTGGTCAAACAAGAAAGGAGATGGGCCAACTACATTAAATGAAGGTGGAGGAAGAGTTAGGGAACAGTGATCAATTATATCATAAAGGTTTGGGATGATGGTAAAAAATGACATGGCTCAAAGCAGAGTAGAATGAAATCAAACATTGGTGGGAAAAACAATGAGCTGCCTTCAGTAACAAGGTGTAGAGGTGAATGAGCACAGCAGGCCAGGCAGTATCAGAGGAGCGGGAAAGCTGACATCTCGGGTCTGGACCCTTCTTTAGAAATCTGAAGAATTTCTGAAGAAGGGTCCAGATCCGAAATGTCTGCTTTACTGCTCCTCTGATGCTGCTTGGCCTGCTCCGTTCATCCAGCTCTACACCTTGTTATCTCAGATTCTAGCATCGGCAGTTCCTACTATCTCTGAGCTACCTTCAGTGATGAGATAATTCAGGCACAGTCAAGGTACATTCCTCAGAAGGGAAAGGTAGGACAAACATATCTAGAACTCACTGGATGACAAAAGAGATAGAAATTAACTTAAAGAAGAAAAAGGGTGCTTACAACAGGTGTCAGGTAATAATTGAGAACCAAGGTGAATATAGGAAGTTCAGAAAGTAGATGATAAAGCAATTAAGAGAAGAAATGAGAAAAGACTAACAGCTAAATTAAAGGGAAATGTCAATTCTGTCATAAGCACATCAATAGGAAAAGGGTAGTAAAAGGCAGACTAGGTTGATCAGGGAGCAAAATGGGATTTACTAATGGAGACGAGGCATTAAATTAATACTGTGCATATCTGTCATTACCAGTGAGACAGATGCAGTCCAGACTATGGTAGAAGGGAGGAAATGCAGTCACGAGAAGGGTTTTAAATTGTTAAAGAAGTAGCATTGGATAAGCCATTGGTGCTTAAAAGCTGATAAACAGCCAGGACTAGATGAGACACTGCAAGGATTTTGAAAGAAATGAGATTGGAAATTGCAGACACACTGGTAAGAATCTTTCAATCTTTGCTCATTTGGGTGTGGTGGTGGAGGAGGTTTGGAAAATTGCTAACATTATACGCTTTTCAAGCCTGGGAGAGTGGTGGAGGTGGATTCTACTGGATATATTTGAAAATGATGAATTTAGAGGGCTACGGAGATAGGGCTGGAGAATGGGATTAGCTGGGTGGTTCTTTCAGGAGCCGGAACAGACATGATGGGTTGAAAGGCTTCCTTCTGTATTGCAAAATTCTATGATTCCATAGGCCCAACAATCACAGACCGGTTTACCTTCAGTGGTGGGAAAATTTCAAGAAACAATTAATAATCATATGGAGGAATGTGGATTTACTCAAGAGTCAACATGGATTTAACAAGGGAAAATTCTGTCGAACTAACTTGCAGGAGATTAGTGACGATGTAACAGTGAGGGCTGGTGAGAGCAAAGCTGCTTATGAGGTATATGTGGACTTCTAAAATGTCCGCAATCATTGCCACACAACAGATTTCAGAAGAAAATTACACGTTATGGAATAAAAGAGACAGCAGCAAAGTGGACATAAAATTGACTTAAGGACAGGAAACAGAGGTTAATGGTTAATGGGAGATAACAAGGTGTGGGACTGGATGAACACAGCAGGCCAAGCAGCATCATAGGAGCAGGAAAGCTTGACGTTTCGGGCCTAGACCCTTCATCAGAAATGGGGGAGGGGAAGAGGGTTCTGAAATAAATAGGGAGAGAGGGGGAGGCGGATAGAGGATGGATAGAGGAGAGGATAGGTGGAGAGGAGGCAGACAGGTCAAAGAGGCGGGGATGGAGCCAGTAAAGGTGAGTGTAGGTGGGGGGGGGTAGGGAGGAGATAGGTCAGTCCAGGGAGGACGGACAGGTCAAGGGGGTGGGATGAGGTAAGTAGGTAGGAGATGGGGGTGGGGCTTGAGGTGGGAGGAGGGGATAGGTGAGAGGAAGAACAGGTTAGGGAGGCGGGGACGAGCTGGGCTGGTTTTGGGATGCGGTTGGGGGAGGGGAGATTTTGAAGCTTGTGAATTCCACATTGATACCATTGGGCTGCAGGGTTCCCTGGCTGAATATGATTTACTGTTCCTGCAGCCTTCGGGTGGCATTATTGTGGCATTGCAGGAGGCCCAGGATGGACATGTCGTCTGAGGAATGGGAGGGGGAATTGAAATGGTTCGCAACTGGGAGGTGCAGTTGTTTGTTGCGAACTGAGTGCAGGTGTTCTGCAAAGCGGTCCCCAAGCCTCCGCTTGGTTTCCCCGATGTAGAGGAGGCCACAACGGGTACAGCGGATGCAGTATACCACATTGGCAGATGTGCAGGTGAACATCTGTTTGATGTGGAAAGTCTTCTTGGGGCCTGGGATTGGGGTGAGGGAGGAGGTGTGGGGGCGTGGGGGCAGATGTAGCACTTCCTGTGGTTGCAGGGAAAAGTGCCGGGTGTGGTGGGGCTGAAGGGGAGTCACGGAGGGAGTGGTCCCTCCGGAAAGCAGACAAGGGTGGGGAGGGAAAAATGGTTAATGGGTTCTTTTCTAGGCTGGAGGAAAGTTTGAAGTGTCGTTCCCTAGAGCTGGTATTTGAACCTTTGTCTTTTCTGATTTAATAGTGAAGGCTGCGGTGGTAATGTCCCTACCTCTGAGCCGGGAGGCATGGGTTCAAATCCCACTTGCTCTAGAGGTGTACAATAACGTCTCTGTGCAGGCTGATTAGATAATATTGATCTAAATCTTTATGCGTGGAAGATAATTTCAAAGTCTGAGGACGACAGACTTAGAGAATTGTAAACTATGAGGAGGGCAGTGTAGACCAACACTTTGGTGTTGCACTTTGGAACAAAGAACATACTGGACAAGTATAAAACAAAGGGTACGCAGGAGTAGGTAGACCTGGGCGTTCATGTACACAAATCATTAACAGTGTTAGGACAGGTAGAGAGAGCTGTTTATAGAGCCTACACTATTCTAGGTTTCATTTACCGGGACACACAGTACAAGTGCAAGGAGATTATGATAATCATATATAAGACAAAGGTTAGACCTCAGGTGCAGTACTGAGCACTCTATATTGGAAGGGTGTAATGCTCTAGAAAGAATGAAGAGGACGTTTACGAGAATGGATCCAGTGGTGAGACATTTCAGTCAGGAGGAATGATTGAAAACATTGGGACTGTTTTCTTTGGAGAGGAGAAGGCTAAAAGAGGATTTGATAGAAGTTTTCAAAATCATGAGGATCTGGACAGAGTAGGTAGGGAGAATCTATTTGCAATCGGAAATGGATCAAGAATCATAAGGCACAGTTTCAAAGTCTTTTGCAAAAGAAGCAAATGTGAGGCGTAAGTAAATACTTTTTCACACAGTGAGCAGTTAGGGTACGGAATGCAACACCTGAAGTGTGGTGGAGCTACGTTCAGTTGAAACATTCAAGGGGCATTTGATGATGATTTAAATAGAAACAACATGTAGGGTTACAGGGAAAAAGCAGGAGATTGGCACCACGTAAAAATGCTTAGACAGCCTTGGCAATTATGATGGGCAGAATGGCCTCCTTCTGCACCATCACAATTCTATGATTTTTGGGGTCTATAATTCCAAACTTTGACTGCTTTTAGTATTATGAAAACATATTTTCTGATTAGTCCCTGTGGTCTTGTACTTATGCTAAGATTACGATGCCTGGTCCTTGATTTAAATCATATGATATAGGAGCAGAATAAGGCCATTTGACCCAGTGTGTCTACTCTGCCATTTTATCATGGCTGATATGTTTCTCAGCTCTGTTCTACTTTCTCCCTGTAGCCCTGGTTCTCCTGACTAATCATAAACCTATTTGTCTTAAAGACACTCAATGACTTGACCTCAACAGCCTTCTGTGGCAATGAGTTCTATAGATTTGCCACCCTCTGGTTGAAGAAATTCCTCCTAATCTCAGTTCTCAAGGGTCATCCTTTCACTGTGAAGCTATATACTTGGGTCTTAGTCTCTCCTACGACAGGAAACATCTTTGCCATGTCCACTCTATCCAGGCCTCTCAGTATTCTGTAAGTTTCAATCAGATGCCTTCCATCCTCCTGAAGTCCATTAAGTCCAGGGCCAGAGTCCTCAACCGCTTCTCATATGACAAACCCTTCATTCCTGGGATCATTCTTGTGAACTTCCTCCAAGGCCAGAAAATCCTTCCTTAGCTGTTGGGCCCAAAAATGCTCACATTGCCCTATCAGACAGGATATAGTTTCCTTGCATTCTTATACAATTTTAAACATCTGGATCAATCCAACCATCAATCTTCTGTCCACAAGGGAACATATTCTAAGTACTCCAATGTTTGAACAGGGTACCAAAGGATTTTAAAAAAAAACTCTTAGAAGATACATCACTCATAAATGAGAACTGACTCTAATCACATGAAGATATCAGACTTGCTTTAAAAGAGCCGTTAGTAAAAAGGTTTGTGGGAATTTTTTGGATAACAAGGTGTAGAGCTGGATGAACACAGCAGGCCAAGCAGCATCGTAGGAGCAGAAAAGCTGACGTTTCGGGCCTAGACCCTTTTTTTTAAATCTGAAGAAGGATCTAGGCCCGAAATGCCAGCTTTCCTGCTCGGCCTGCTGTGTTCATCCAGCTCTACACCATGTTATCTCAGATTCTCCAGCATCTGCAGTTCCTACTATCTCTGTGGGAATTTCTAATTTGGTTTTATGACCAGAGTCCACAACACAAATATGGTCTCTAATCTTCACAACAGGCTAGCGCACAAAGCAGAATTATCCCTGGGCAACAAACCACAATTCTGAGGTTTTGGTCAAACCTGCATCTAACTGTACTGGTTCTGTCCTTGCTGTTACTAAAAATGCCCTGTCCAGCCACAGATAGTTCCTCTCCATGCAGTCGAAAACAATAAACATTCTATTGCTCAAAAGAAAACAACATCAGTGAACAAAAGGAATTCTTACAAATTTCAAACAGTTGCACTGAACAATGAACTCATTGAGAGTGTGGTGCCTGTGGAAACATTTCTGAGCATACCTCTCCTCCGTGCAGTGCCGCTTCTCCTCACCATCTATTTCTATTTCTATCTCTGCTGATCTCTTCGTCATGGTTGTGGGGTGTGGAACTCGCAATCTGTGTTTAAAATAAAACGAAAGACATTTTTCAGCAAAGAAGGTTCTGCATAATTAATCTGAAAAATAAAGCATGTGAAGGGTTGGGAACCTGCAAAATTAAACTGAATTGTCAAAATGACTGAAGTAGCAGTTTCTGTCCACAGCATTATTTCATCCTCTGTCCTCCGCAACTCTATTCTCGTACTCAAGGTGTGCTGATTCACATTGGATTTAGGCTGCAAATTGCTCTTTGGAGTCTATGCTCCACACGTGATTACTCACACAAATTTTGCAGATTAGATGCTAAACTGATGCTCTAAAATTGATGTGAAATATGCTGCGGCATTATTTTGAAGGGGATCAGGGGAGTAATCCCTAGTATCCTGATGAAAACTTAACACTCACTGAAAATTACACAAACAGATTATCTGGCCATAATCACACTGCACTTTTGCAAGTCAGTAGTGCTTCCCAAGTCAGTAGTGCTTCCCAGATGACAAAAGTGGTTGCATCTAAAAAGTAATTAATTAGCTGTAAAGCATTTTAGGATGTCTCAAAGTCAAGAAAAGTGCTATGTAAATGCAAGCTTTTCAGTTGGCATGTCATGGCACTAGATCACGTGGTGTATTCATGTACTGACATTATTTTGGGAGCGTGTGGAGTGAAGAGAAAACAGAACCTCAAAAAGACACTTTCAGACAAAATACAACTATTTATATTTCTGTACCTTGGAAAGAGTATTGTTTAACCAGTGCCCTAGACTTGGAGGGAGGTTGAAGGCACTTTCAAACTTGATTTGCCGTTTCACCGCAAATCCCCGATCCTAAACCAAACAACAATAATGTTTTTTTAGACGTCATTAATCTGACATCAGGCAGCTGCTGTTTGTCTTACCAAAATATTAAAAACAGCAGCTTGTCACAAGGGGCTTAAAAAAAAGTTCCCGAATCTACCAAGATGTCCATGGTTAAAGGCAGTGGTTAGCCTGGCAGTCAGCCACACAGATTGAGCAAGTGAGTTACCTGATGTTAACTAAGGTTACATTTGGAGCACTTCAACTGGTTTTAATTTCCTGGAATGAGGAAGGAGGGACTAACAGTTTTAAATCAACCCTAATCACAATATAGATGTAAGATAAAAACAGGAAAACGTCAATGTTTTGGTACTATGATGTGAGCAGAGAGGCTGTCTCACTAACAAGAGAAACAGATGGTGAAGTGCCCACACATCTAAAGATCTGCACTAACTGCATAAACTGCAATCTTTTATGGATTGCCAACACCCTGCTCTTTCAACGTCACATTCTCAACCTGTTTTTGTAATTCACACAGCCACATCTGTAAAAAAATCCAGCTGACTGCCAGACAGGTGTTCACATCAATGAGATTTAGGCATACTTCTTTTTTTTTTTAAAATGCACCTTTTAACAAATTAGACACCTCCAGGTCTTTATTCAGCAGAACAGCCCAAATCCTGTATAGAAAACTTCTTTGAATAATTATACCACATGGTTAAAGGAAAGCAGTCTCTTAAGATTCCTTGGTGACACATCAAGCTTATCCAATGTTTGGCTTAGCAATACAGAGCAAAACATCACAGGGTTAATCTCTAACACTGTGCAATGTTAACCCATCTAATAAGTCTGATGCTACAATTAACCACCACACAGCTGGCTTGTTGTACGAAAGCACAGAAAGGGTGGACAAAGAAACTAGAGTTCTCGAGTCCAATTGCTTTTGTTTTATCCCAAAGCGCACAAGTATATATTGACTGAGTACAAGGATCAATAGTGGTCAGTTAGATAGGTTGTGAGTTTTAATACATTCCACCTGTGGCTGGATACCAACAAGGGGCCTGATTTTCTTTGGCAAACCCAAACAAAGGGTTTCCCAGCTGCAGTTTATGGCTTCTAAGTTATGTTTTCTCTCTATGGGAAATGTCAGTATGTAGCTGCATAAGGGTCAATCACTCTTTGCATCACGCTGAACTCAGATGATGAGCACACATAAATCAACCATGGTGCTAGGGAGGGGGAATAACATGAAATCCATATCCAACATAATCAATTCACACATCTTTCCGGCAAGCAAACTTTGCAACAATGTGTTTCCTTAATTTTCAAACCTGGTTTACATTCTTAATACTTCCCCATATGCTGCCTTCTACCCTTAGAAATAACCACAAATGTGCAGGGACTTGAGGTCATTCAGCAGTATCAGCTAAAAAATGGCAGAGTTTTTTTTAAATAAGAGACAATTAGTTCCATTCTTAATTTCAAAATTGCCTTGAAGCAAGGGGAGAAACTAATTCAGCTATAAGATAGAGATAAGTTACTTCTGATGGGATGAGAGAAAAATAAAAGAAGATTCCACAATGTTCATTGGCAAAGCTTACAGTCAGTCGAGAGCTGATCTAAGTAGACTGCACATACAGATTCATTCGGGAATTCAGGAGAAACGTTGCTGTACTGAGTATGGTTGGAATATTTTGGATGTTAATGTGTTGGAAGCAGTTCAGAGAAGGTTTATCTGGAACAAACGGATTGCCTTTTGAGGCAAGGCTAGAAAGGCTGGACCTTTATCCTTTGGAATTTAGAAGAGTCAGAGGCAACTTAATTGAACCATATAAGATCCTGAGGGGACTTGTCTGGGTGGATGTAAAAAAGGTTGTTCTCTCGTAGAAGAATCAAGCACTAAGGATCATCGTTTAAAAATAAGGGATCACGCATTTAAGATAGCAATGAGGAAAATTTTTTTTCTCTCAGAGGGCCGAGTGTCTTTGGAGTTCCGACCCTCAAAATGCAGTACATACAAGAATGCAGAATTGAGGTTAAGTCAGATCAGCCATGACATAATTGAACGGATGGAGTAGGAGCCGAGTGGCCTAATCTCGTTTGTGTGTTCATAGAATATGGAACTTGCCACCGCACAGGATGGTTGAGGCAAATAGCAAAGGTGCATTTAAAGGGGAGCTGGGTAAACACATAAGGAAAAAAGGAACAGAAGGTTGAGCTAATCGTGATAAATAAAGTGGAATGAAAGAAAGCATGTGTGGTGTAAACACCAGTGGTGATCAGTTAGGCTGAACGGCTTGCTTCTGTGCTAGAATTCTATGTGTGAGCAGGACATGTGTGAATAATCTAGGTGGACACTGCAATAGCAAGAGTGCTTCACTACTGGAGGTGCCATCTATTGAGAGAAATATTAAACTGAGACATTGTTACCTGTTTCGGTGGCTGTTAAAGATCTTTTATTTTGAATACTAGGCAGTTTTCTTGGTCCCTGGCCAATAACTTCTCCCTCAAACACTAATAGGTTAATCAGCTGTTCATCATATAGCTGCTTACATGATACTGGCCTACATAAGTGTTTTCCTTAAGCATCAGTTACATGACAGACATTTCAATACAAAACATATATCATTATAAATGCACAAACTAAAGCACCAACAAAAGAACTGAATGAACTTCGTATGCTGTAAATCAGGATCAAAAACAGAAGTGGCTGGAAATGTTCAGCAGGTCTGGCAGTATCTGTGAAGAAAAAAATCAGAGTTAACATTTCGGGTCCGGTGGCCCTTCCTCCGAACCGGTCACCGGACCAGAAACATTAACTCTGATTTTTTCTTCACAAATGTTGCCAGACCTGCTGAACATTTCCAGCAACTTCTGTTTTTGATACTAAAGCACTAACCTGGACAGAAGAAGAGCAGCAACTGTAAACCACTGAGAAATTTGTGTACCGTTCAAAACAAAAACCCAAGAAAGCAATGAGAAATAGTGTAAAAATTGAAAATGTTGGAAGTGCACAGGCAGTCAGTCCATTTTGAAAAGGGTTAAAGGAAGTTAAGGAGTCAGGTGAGACACTTCAATTGAACCTATGATGGCAAATTAGTACTGAAGATAGTATTTGGAGGTTCATACATCAAACTGCTCGCCACTGTCTCAAGTTAAACATCATACAAGAGATGTAATGCACAATAGTAGCTGAAAGTGTCAGCTAATCAAATCCAGTTTGACCCAGTAATTGTAAAAAGTATAAAACCCAGGAAGAATTCCTTCCATGTGCAAACTTAAAATTACTTAAACTAATTCACAATAAAAGTACAGCACATTCCTCAGTCTTCATGCATCGTGCATGTAGACTAATACCTAGATTTTCTTTGACGACATCCTAACACACAGGTTGCCTCCAACACTACGATACTCCATGGGCCAAAGTGCATTGCTTGATCAAAGCTGAACGAATTAAAATGTAGGAGCTAAACCAGGAACACTGATGCCAATGTTTTAGGAAGGGAAGACTGAAACTGGGGACAGGCAATAAATGCTGGCCCAGCCAGCAACGTCCACATTCCAAAAATGAATAAAAAAAAATTACAGAAGATGTTGCATTTGTACCTTTGACAAAATTGAAGATCATTAACCATAGCATCATTGATTAATACACAGGAATCAGGAGGCAAGAAAAGGATAGTCTATCAAATGACTATAATTTTACCGAATTCAGCGCAACTCTCTCTAAATACTATAACCCTTCATGTGCACAAAAACGTGTACCACCGATAATGTTATTTGTCCAATGACACTATTCGGAATTATGAATATGCAACCTTTATAAAAGATGCCATTGTATTTTTAATGCCAGTTTTAAATTACTGTCTCACAAACAGCAGACTTAGGCAACAACACAATAACAAATTGTGGCAAGCAAAGTGGTAACAGCACTGGGCTAATAATCCATATGCTGCCACTAATACGCTGGGATAAGTCTGTGCAAATGCCACCAGGGCAACTAGTGGCACTTCAATTCAATTCATAACTCTGGAATTGAAAGCTTGTTTCATGGAACCATTAGTGACACTATCATCGACTACCATTAAAAACCCAATTGTTGGTAAACCAATTTTTAAGGAATCTGGTATCCTCACCTGGTCTGACTAACAGAAGACTCCAGACTCTCAATGTGGTCAGCAATGCGATTGACTCTTAACTCCCCTCTGAAATGGTCTAGCAAGTCATTCTGTTCAAGGATAGTTAGAAAGGCAACAAATACTAGTCTTGCCAGAAACACACTCATTCCATGAAAGAATGAAAAAAAAAGGGACTGCTGCCCTAGCAGTCGCATAGCCAATGTTACAATGGGTTAACGCTTTGTCAGACTGTGGTCTCAGATATTTACACAGGACTCAAGTGGCCCTGCTAACTTATCTCCTCTAGGCAATGGAATAGATTGATCAGACACATGAAAATCAACAGCACATCTTTTCAGTGCTGTAATGAGATACTGCTGGTATCTTTTTTGCCCCAATCAATCTATTCAGAGATGTTATGATACACTTCTGGAGTTGGTAGGACTTGAGGCCCAGAGGCAGAGGTAGGGGCACTACCACTGTGTCACAAGAACCCCAAAGCAGGTCTTTTTTAAAAATTTATTAATTCACAGGATGAGGGTGTCGCTGGCTAGGGCAGCATTTATTGCCCATCCCTAATTGCCCAGAGGGCAGTTACAAGTCAACATGGAGTCACATGTAGGCCAGCCCAAGTAAGGATGGCAAATTCCGTCCGTAAAGTAAACTAAGTGGGTTTTTTGCTGACAATCGACAAGGGATTCACAGTCATCATTAGACTCCTAATTCCAGATTTTTATTGAATTCAATTTCCACCATCTGCCGTGGTGGGATTTGAGCCCGGGTGCCTAGAACATTGCCCGAGTCGCTGGATTAATACAACATGGGCAGCCTGGTGGCTCAGTTGTTAGTATTTCTGCCTCACAGCGTCAGGGATCTAGACAACTGTCTGTGTGGAGTTTGCACATTTTCCCTGTCTCTATCTGGGTTTCCTCCAGGTCCTGTGGCTTCCACCCATAGTCCAAAGATGTGCGGGTTAGGTGGATTGGCCATGTTAAATTGTCCATTGTGTCCAGGAATGTGTAAATTAGGTGGATTAGCCAGGGGAAAAGCAGGGTTACAGGGACAGGGTAGGGAGTGAATCTGGGTGGGATGTTTTTCAGAGAGTTGGTGAGAGTTCTGAGGAAGGCTCTCGGGACCCGAAACATTAACTCTGATTTTTTTTCTTCACAGATGCTACCAGGCCTGCTGAGCTTTTCCAGCAGCTTTGTTTTTGTTTGTGTGGGTATGGACAGGTCGGGCCGAATGGCTTGATTCCACACTGTAGAAATTCTATCACCTCCCCCCAATTTTTACGCTTGTTGCAAATGTGCTAAAACTCTAAATAATCAGAACACCATCGGAAATATGTATTATAGAGCTACTTTGAGTACAAATAATTTCTGCAATATAAATGGAAAATTAGTTGATTCTGCTTTTCGAGTCATGCAAGCTGGAAGATCTATTGAAGTCAGGGCTGCCATCTACACCCAAGGAGGTGCAATGACAAGAGCAAGTGATTTATTAGCACTTAGCAAAATCACATTTTAGCTGTAGCACAGGCGTTTGATGCAATACCGCAGCATTGGGCAGAAAATCAAGCTACGCAAGTTAAATGCAAAAATTTATAGGAAGCGATACCCTCATCAATCACTTGTTCCAGTAATTAGATGTCCATAATCACATTGTGGCGCATAAAACAAATTTCACAGATTCCATTATAAAGACAAAGGTTACACGACAAAATGCTGTCTAGCAGACTTACTAAGTCAAACTGGGACTTCGATCTGTCCAAGTCTGAAAAGGGTTGGCAAATGAGCCTGATAAAACTCTGGAAGGAGGGTGGGGGGTGGGAGAAGAAAAAGAAAATCATGCAAATTCATAGCATATTCGCAACTACTTTCATTCATACAGTGCTTTAAATGCACTAAAACAATTGCACTATCAAGGAGAACCTGATTAAATTACTTAATTTTCAAATACAACTTCGGAGATGCAAGTTTTCAACTATTTTAGTTAAAATATTCTTGGAAGTGTCCTAGGCCCAACCATCTTTAGTTGCTTCATCAATGACCTTCCCTTCATCATAAGGTCTCAAGAAGAGATGTTTGCTGACAATTGACCATAAGACCATTAGAAATAGGAACAGGAGTAGACTATTCAGCTCTCAAGTCTGTTTCACCATTCAATAGGTTCACAGCTGAATCAACACTACTCATGACCACTTTCTTGTCCTTTCTCCGTAACCCTGATCAAGAATCTATCTTTCTCAGCCTTAAACGTGCAATGGAAATCTGCCCCACTGCTGTCTGTGGCAATGAGCTTGAAAGACTCGATCCTAAGAGAAGGAACTCCTCCTCATCTCAATCTTAAATTGGCACTCCTTCATTCTGAGATTAAGCCCTCTGGTCGTAGACTGCTCCATTAAGGGAAACATCCTCTCAGCATTTACACTGATAAGACCCTTGAGAATCCTACATGTCTTAATGAGATCACCTCTCATTCTTCTAAATTCCGATGAGTCAGAACCTGTTAAGCCTTTGTTCATAAGACAATCCGTCCATTAGAAGGGATCATCTTAGTGAACCTTCTCTGAACTGCCTCCATTGAAATAAAAACTTTTCATAAACAAGGGGATCAAAACTGCTCACAGTACTCCAGATATAGTCTTTCCACAATGTTGTAGTAAGACTTCTCTACTCTTATACCCCAACCCCCCTGAAATAAGGACCGACATTTCATTAGCCTTTCTGATTACCTGCGTGCTATCTTTCTGCATTCCATGCACAACTATCAAAGTCCCTTTGCGTTGCAGCTTTCAGCAGTTTTTCTTCATTTAAGCAATTTTCCTGAGATACACGTTCCATTCCAGGAATGAGTGAACCTTCTCCGAATTGCTTCGAATGCAATCATATACTGATTCAAATAAGACCACCAAAATTGTAGAAACTATGAGCAAGGACAAGGCCACTGACCCTTTGAGCCTGCGCTGACATCCAATATGATTATGATTGATTCTCTATCTCAAAGCCATTTTCCAACGTTGTCCATACACCCCAGGATGTTTCCAAAATCTAAAATATAACTGATTTTTTTCTACAATACATTCAGTGTCTTGGCCTCCATAGCCTTCTGCGGTAAACAATTCCACAGATTCACTACCCTCAGTGGAGAAACCTTTCCTAAATGGTTTACTCTGTAGCCTGAGACTGTGACTCCAATTCAAGACTCCCCAACCAGGGGAAATATCCTTCCTACACCTAATCTGTCCGAGATAAAAGGTACTGCAGATGCTGGAGAATCCGAGATAACAAGCATGGGGCTGGATGAACACAGCAGGTCAAGCAGCATCATAGGAGCAGGAAAACTTGACGTTTCGGGCC
>JAHRHZ010000061.1:20794695-20844832 GCA_024137785.1 Ginglymostoma cirratum
CAGATGCGGCGGAGGCGAAGGAATTGGGAATAGGGGATGGCATTTTTGCAGGAGGGTGGGTGGGAGGAGGTGTATTCCAGGTAGCTGTGGGAGTCAGTGGGCTTGAAATGGACATCTGTCTCTAGGTGGTTGCCCGAGATGGAGACAGAGAGGTCCAGGAAGGAGAGAGAAGTGTTAGAGATGGTCCAGGTGAACTTCAGGTTGGGGTGGAAAGTGTTGGTGAATTGGACCTAATCTGTCCAGCCCTGTTAGAATTTTATCCATTTCGATCAGATTCTTCTCATCCTTCTAAACTCTAATGATTTCAGGCCCAGTCAAACCTATCTCTCCTCATAGGATAGTCCTGCCAAGCCCATACTCTATATGTACACTGGATTCTAGATGTGGTCTAACAACTAACCCTGTATAGCTGCAGTAAAATTTGAATTCCAGTCACCTTGCAACCAACAACAACATTCCATTTGCCTTTCTAATCACTTGCTGTACCCACACACTAACTCTTTGCAATTCACTAAACACTTTAGGGTTTTGTAATCTTTCTTAATTTAAATAGTATTCTACTTTTCTGTGGCTTCTGTCCAAATGGTTAAGTTCACATGTTCCCACAGTATAATTCATCCGCCAAGTTTTTGCCCATCAACTTGACCTACCTGTAACCCTTCACGGACTGTCTCACTGTTATTTCCAGATTTTGTTTAATATTAGTCATATACAACTTTCAGGCCACAAAAGGCATAGGTGCTCTAAAGTGGTAAGAAACACAAAAGCAGCAGAAAACATTTCAGCATAAATGTCCTCCAACTCTCATTCATCAAATTAAATTGTTTTGCTACTGTTAAGTAAAG
Source organism: Ginglymostoma cirratum (assembly GCA_024137785.1). Classification (NCBI taxonomy): domain Eukaryota; kingdom Metazoa; phylum Chordata; class Chondrichthyes; order Orectolobiformes; family Ginglymostomatidae; genus Ginglymostoma; species Ginglymostoma cirratum. The sequence goes on from JAHRHZ010000061.1 coordinate 20,795,541, forward strand.
AAAAGACCTTGCTACACAAAACACATTAAATGATCAATCAGTTTATCAGTCAGGATGAAATATTGATTCTGTTTTCATTTCATATACATATATTGAGAATATGGGTTCTTCCACCCCAATACCTCAAGATCAAACACAGGACTAGGCAGCACAGATCTAAGGCTTAAATGACAAGACAGACAATATAACTTAACTGCAGTTTCCAGCAATGACAGTATTTTGCTTTTTTACTACATGGTTTACAATAGTGCCCTGTGCCACATACATTTAAAACACAATGAGCAAGTATGTGGGGACAAATTCCTGTGCTGCACAGAAAGGCACAACATAATAGTGCATTAGCGCACCATGTAACATAACTTTTCTAAAAGTCAAACCTTTGCAGAAATGTGTTTAGTAGCTATTACTGTCCAGGGTCCAGATTAACAGATAGAACTGTTACACCTTTACAAGTGGGAAATTAGACAGTAAAATTACCAACCCAATCATTACAGTGCTGTGCTAAAAGATATTTGCCGCTATTTTGAGAGACAGTTAGTTCTACTTCTATAAAATGTGCTGCCAATATACCAAGATAGGAACTCTGTTCAAGTATTGAGTCAAGTTGTAACTGATGTGACTGTTGTCTTTCAGCAACGAAACCTTCGACTCATGCTTATTGCACTCCCACATACAGGAAACACACTGGGTGAGTTGGTCAAAAATGTGACAAATGTTACTGCATTCAAACACGTGACTTCTGTTAATGGAGTTGGGACTTTTCAGCCACTTGACTCGCTGTTAAGCATAACTTCAAATAATTACAGTACTTTAACTATACTGTTTCTGCTTTATTTAATTTCACTCTCCAGTGGACACGAAAGCTCATGCAAGATCTGTACCACAGCCTTTGCAAGTGCTAATTCTGAGCTGGCCATTCTTTCCTGTTGTGCTGAATCTTATAGCATAAGAAAGCTACTAACACAAAGCCAACTGCCCCCTACTGAGGTTTAAAGAAGATCAGATAAAGTGGGACTTTTCACAGTTTAGGGTAATCACTGTCACACAGAGGGAATGGGGTAGATTTGGAGTAATTTCAAATTACTGAAAAACTCAAACCACTGCTAGATGAAGCAAGACATCTGGCTGAGTGGGATGACATCAGTTGTAGTTATGTTATAAATCTTCTCGACCATTGATCATTCCAAAGTGCTCTACAGCCTATGGAAAACTTTTGAACCATGGTCACCATTACAATACCGGAAATGCAGCAGTCAGCTTTAGTACAACAAAATCCTATAAAAATAATAATCAGCGAATTAGTTTCAGTAATATTAGGTCACATGGTATTCAGGGTGAGCTTGCCAATTGGATACATAATTGGCTTAACGGCAGGATACAGAGTTTTAGGGGAGGGATGCTTTTTGGACTGGAGGCCTGTCACCAGCGATGTCCCGCAGGAATCAGTTCAGCATCCTCTTTTGTTTGTTATTTTATATAAATGATATGGATGAGAACATAGACGGTATGGTGAGTTTGTGGATGACACCAAAACTGGTGGCATAGCAGACAGTGAAGAAGGTTTTCTAAGATTACAAAAGGGTCTTGATCAAATGGGTCAATAGGCTGAAAAATGGCAGATAGAGTTCAATCTGGATAAATGCGATAAAATAATTGCATTTTGGTACAATGGACAAAGGTAGGACTTACACAATTAATGGTGGGCCTTGAGTGGTGTTGTAGAACAGTGGGATCTAGGGGTTCAGGTGCATCATTCTTTGAAGCTTGAGCCACGTGTAAGATAGGGTGGTTAAAAAGGCATTTAGTACATTTGCCTTCATGTACAGTCCTTTGAATATAGGAGTTGGGAAGGCATGTTCAGGTTGTTGGTGAGGCCTTGCTTTGAATACTCTGTCCACTTCTGGGTCGCCCAGTTATAGGAAGCATATTATTAAGCTGGAGAGGATTTAGAAGACAATTACTAGGACATTGCCGGGTATGGAAGATTTGAATTATAGAGAAAGGCTGGGACCTTTTTCACTGGAGCGCAGGAGGTTGAGGGGATTTCAAGACCAGGGGGCACATTTTTAAGGTGAGAGAAGAGAGATTTAGAAAAGAATGAGAAGCATTTTTTTTAAAACACAGGGGGTTTTTCACGTGATGAATGAATTTCCTGAGGAAGCGGTGGATGTGGGTACAATTACAATGTTTGAAGACATTTGGAGAAGTACATGAATAAGAATGGTTTGGAGGGATATGGGCCAGGAGCAGGCAGTTGGGACTATTTTAGTTTGGGATTAAGGTCAGCATAGACTGGTTGGACCAGTCTGTTTCTGAAGGTCTATTTCTGAGCTGTACGATTATATCCACAGAATCCACAGGACGCCTACAGTGTGCAAAAAGGCCCTTCTGCCCAACAAGTCCACACTATCCCTTGGATCATCCCACATGGACCCATCCCCCTGTAACCCACCTAATCTATGCATCCCTGAACACTATGGGCAATTTAGCACGGCCAATCCACCTAGCCTGCACATCTTTGGACTGCGGGAGGAAAGCGGAGCACCTGGAGGAAACCCACGCAGACACAGGGAGAATGTAAAAACTCCACACAGACAGTCACCCAAGGGGGAAATCAAATCCAGGCACCTGGTGCTGTGAGGCAGCAGTGCTAACCACTGAGCCATCACGCATAACTCTAAAGATATTGGCCAGGATATTGCAATGAATTTCCTGTTTTTCTTTGAAGTAACTCATCGTGTTTTACATCCATCTGAGCAGGCAAACATGGATTTTGTAGAATTCTTCATCTGAAACAAGCACAACTGCCATACCCCCAAAGCACTGGACTCGAGTGCCAGCCTGGATGACTGCGTGTTCCACTTCCTTGGAGCTGGATATGAACACAGAACTTTCTGACTCAGAGACGACATGATTACCCACTGAGTCACGGTTAATACAAACAAGGAGAGCAGGGAGGGGATGGGAGAGCATAAGCAGTCTGAATGAAATGGTAAGATGCCCTGAATATCCACAAGTCATTTCATTAAAGAAAATCAGGAACAATTGAGGAGGAAAAGGAAGAGGAAGGAAAGGAAAAATCTGTATGTTTCAGCCTTGAATACACTCAACAATCCAGCTCAACTGCCTTCTATAATGAAGAAATATATAGATTCACGACTCTAGAAATTCCTCCTCATCTCTGTGTCTCAAACAACAAAAACACTCTATGACACTTTATTATGAAATAAAGGCCAGCATTCAATTTGCATTCCCTATCACCCACTGAACCTGAAGCTCCATGAAACCGTGCTGACTCTGTTTCATCATATCATGTATCCCTAAATGCTCTGTGATTACATCCTTCATAACAGACGCTAACATCTTTCCAATAGCAGTGTTAATCTAACTAGCCCATATTTGCCTGAGATTTTCATCTCCTTCTGATCCTAAACAAAGGTTTTATATTGACAGTTTTCCAATCCTCTGGGACTTTTCGAAGACTACTGCCAGTGCATCCATTTTCACTGTAGCTACTTCTTTTGAAAGACTAGGATGCTTCCCATCCTGTCCAGATGCATCAATCTTTAGTGCCATTAGTTTTCCTAGCAGCTTGAATCCATGTCCCACAAGGTTGTAAGATCCAGACAGCAGGATTTTCTTTTTTCTTCTTTCTTCACTTGCACTTGAAATTCTATAAGCAAAGTCTTCGTCACATTCTCCATGTTTAATTGCATAACTGTTGAACAAACACTAAATTCCTTCTTAAAAAGGTCTACAGGTACTCAGGCAAAACTCCTCCAAAATCAACTGTCTGGAGATGGTATCAGGCCCGTTTCTTTTTTCCAACTCTCAAATGGCTAGTGCATCGCAGAAAGAAAGAAAACAAGATAAAGATAAAGACAAAAATTCTCCTTAAAGCATCGAATTTAATGACTAGGAGGAAGTTATGAAACTATTCGATCCCTGACAGACTTGCTCAATGTCCATCATTTTACGCAAGTGGAAAGATACCAATGGCAATGTTCAGACGCATGGAACAGCTCTGCAATACAGCTGCAGGCTCAAACGTCTCCTTCTCACCAATACCTCAAACCCACAAGGTGACATTCTGAGTATGCAAGGGTATTTGAGAAGTGGAAGCCCTCCACTGAACCATGAAAGATGTCATACAAGTGCTTGACTTTACTCTCATTCTGGTCAATCGTAGCTAGCAGGGGTGACAGTAGCGAAAGACCAAACTCTGGCTGGGAATCCTCTAACTCCAAAGTTGTTAATCAATTGCTACTCCAGACTCCAAACTCACAACTTATGGTCCATGATGATTCAGTACCACATGAGGTTACATTTTTATCCTGCTAGGCCTAAGTAGGCTGTCGGTGATTTGAACCATTGCACAAATTAACTCGAAGCACAAACAGAAAGCAGCATCTACACGTAAGCAGTATTTAGCTACACAATCTCCAACCACTCATAAATCAGCCTAAATGCATCCTGATGAAGCAATGGGAATATGCAAACAGAAGTATGTGCTTAGCTTCTGAAGTCTACTCTGTCATTGAGATCACAACTGTTCTGTACCCTAACTCTATCTACCCATCTTGATTTCATATAAAATTATAGAATCTTGCAGCACAGAAAAAGGCTACTTTGCCCATTGAATCTATGTCTACTCTTTTGAAGAGCAGATGCATAGTGCCACAGTCTGGCTCCCTGTAATTTTTCCTTCAAGATTTTATGAGATTGCTTTTTAAAAGGCACTACAGAATCCAAATTTTAACTGCCAATGGGTAAGAACGGTAAAATATTCAGAGGCAATATGAGAAACAAACACCTTATACCTCCGTCCTCTGATTATGAGCCTTTCAGCTTATGGAAAGGATTTTTCTTTTACTCAGCCAATTTAAAATCTGAATGAGTTTAATCACCTCTATCAATCTTCTGCTCACTTTCTCTGCTTTAAGAAGAACAGTCCAGCTTCTCCAATCTAACCATGCAACTCTAATTCTTCATATCAATCTGGTAAACCGCTCGTGGTAGTATCATACAGTACAAAGGAGGGTCTTCAGTTCATTGATTCTGCATGGACAAACTACTCTAAGATTACTCTAGCTTGACTTTCTAGCACGTACTCAACAGCATTGAATGTTATGACATTTCAAGTACTCAGCCAAGTACTTTTTTGAAGGTTGTGATGTTTCCTGCCTCAATTACCCTCCCAGGCAATGCATTCCAGATTCCCAGCACTATCCATGTGAAAATTATTTTCCTAAAATATCCTTTGAACCTCCCACTTTTCACCTTAAAATTATGTCCCTTATCACTGACTCTTCTACTAAGGGAAACAGCTGCTTTCTATTCATCCTGTCCTTGCCCCTCATTATCTTATGTACCTCAAAAAGATCCCCTGTCAGTCTTCTCTGATCGAAAGAAAACCACCCACATTTATCCAGCCTCTCTTCGTAGCTAAACTGCTCCATTCCAGGCAACACCCTGGTGAATCTATACCCTCTACGAAGCAATCACATTCTTCCCAGAGTATGGTGACCAGAACAGTACACAGTACTCCATCCATGACCTAACCAAAGTTTTATACAGCTCCAACACTTCCTGCTCTTATAATCTATCCCACGATTAATAAAGGCAAAACGTCCTGCATGCCTTCTTAAGTACCTGATTAACCTGTGCGCTGCCTTCAGGGACCTGTGGACAAGCATCCCAAGATCCCTCTGTTCCTCGTGTCCAGTAAAGATGAAAAAAATATAAAACTCAGTGCTCAAACCAAGTTAATGCAACTGATTAATATTGATAGAGGTTGTCAATGCCCCAACTTTGATTTTATTGAAGGCTGGGATAGATAGATTTTGGTCTCTTGGAATCAACAGTACAGGGAATGGGTAGGAAAGTGGAGTTGAAACTTGTGATCAACTGTGATTGTACGAAATGGCCGAGCAAGCAGGATGGCCTGTGTGGTCTACTTCTGCTCCTCAGCTCTTGTGTTATAGTTTCCATTCACCATGTGCCTATCTTGCTTTATGGATCCAGAGAATTTAACAAGCGTGGCAAGACACTTGGGTTCACAAACATGCGCATGAGTTTAACTAGTGAAAACTGCAAATACTCTGGTTCCTCAGGATCAGCCTCCCAGTTAAAGTGCTGCATTGAAGTTTTTGGCCACGGAGCATGAAGAATAGCAGTCACTCTGCCAATTCCATTGATGAGTCAGGCTGGGTGGTGGTAGACCACTGAGAAATTTCTTGGCTGAAGCACCAGAGTATCATGCCTGCCACAAAGGATTGGCTTAATTCAGACTCTGCATTACCAGACATGCCAACAGTTTCTAGGGACTTCGTGTGCTACATTTGGTACACAGCGTAATTCATCAGAACAAGGCAAGTTACTGATCACTTCATGAACACACACCATAGTTGGTCTAGCAGTAGTTACATAGTTGGATTTGTCAAACTTCAGCAATGTCCGCTGGTTGCTTTGTGACATGGTCATGCAGGCACCAAATCCTGGGTAAATGAAATTATTGTTCGTGCTTAACGTCCTGCTAAAGTTTCCCAACAATCATTAAAGAGTAAATTCTGAGACCTGAAAGTTGTCCAGCTGTTGACGAATCAGCTATTTTCATGCTTCAGAGGTTCAGGCACAGTTTCAGATCTTCTTAGGCCATCCACAGGATTCAGGATGAAACTCCTTTTTACTCCAATTGGCAATGAAGCCCACCGCATGAAAAACAGACTGTCACCTACAGTGGTACTTGGTGGGTCAGATGGATGGATTATACGTCAGACCCCTGCATATTCCTACTGAAGTCTCTTGTTTTGTTTGGTGCCTTCACCAGTTGAACTTCTCTTAGGATCCTCCTGGGATAATCAGTAACAGGCTAAGGATCAACAGCACCGTCACTTCTTGACCTTTATTTCAGGTTCAGTTTGATCCGGGATTACATCTGTTTCAGATCATTTCATCAAGCCCACATATTTCAAGACTCAGATGTTTTCTCCTTTCCTGACAAATGGTCCCTGCAGATTCCAAGACTATACCTTTCTGTTGAGGAATGGTTCCACTGGTGTGAAGTGGCCTGTGACACCTCAACAAAATAATTATCCTTAAAGCAGGAGAACTGCTCTGCAATTTCTCCCAGTGAAGCCACTGAGGGTGTTACCAAGCATGGTAACGAAACGTCTGTGGAACAACAAACCAGCTCGGCGAGCCAACCAACCTCAAAGCCACAACTTTCCTACACCCTATGTTCACACAGAATATCCGTTTATCTGTGGTTTAGGACGACACCGGAGAGTGGCGACATTATACAACACTTTTCACTGTATTTTGTAACAAAATACACGTAACAACAAATAAATCAAATCAAAATCCTTGCAGTGAGCAGTGGATTGGAGCAGGAATCCTGGGCCAACTGTCAGCTTTAGCAATGGACTCTGTCACTTAACTAAATCAGGTTTGAGTCATAGAATCATACAGCTTGGAAATAGGTTTTTCAGCTCACCATGTTTGTGCTGACCACAAGTACCAAACTACACTATGCTCATTTACCCACACTTGGTCCATAGCCGACAATGCCCTGGCAACTCAAGTGCTCATCCAGATTTTTTTTTTAGATGTTGTAAGTGTACCTGCTTCTACTACTCTCTAAGGCAGCATGTTCCATATATCTTTCACCCTCTGGGTGCATTTTCTTTTTCTCAAATCTCCTCTAAACCACTTAATCCTCACCTTAAACTTAAGCCCTCTGGTCTTAGACACCTCTGCGATGGGGAAGAGACTCTCACAATCTACTCTAAGTCTCTCATAATTTTGTATACCTCAATCAGATTGCTCCACTTCTCTGCCCCAAGAAAAATAAACTCAGCTTATCCATCTCTTCCCATGAGACTTTCCATGCCAGGCAACATCCTGGTCAATCTCCTTGTACCGTCTCCAGTGCAATCATGTCCTTCCAATAGTGTGATCAGAACCATGCATGGTATTTCATCTGTGGCCTAATTAATGTTTTATGAAGTCGTAAGAAGACTTTCTTGATCTTATATTCTATGCCCTCGCTAATGAAGGCAAACATCCTAAGTCTTCTTCACCAACCTGTCTACCTATGTTGACATCTTCACGGATCTATGGACTTGTACACCAAGGTCCCTTTGTTCCTCAATACTCCCTAGGGTACTTACCATTCATGCTGCATACCCTCCCTTATTAGACCAAAAGTGCATCACCTTGTGCTTATCAAATTCCATTGATCTGCCCAATTTAACAGCTGATCAATACCAGACTGTAGCCTGAGACCATCCTCCTCACAATCAACACCACCAATTTTTGTGTCATCTGCAGACTTCCTCATCACACTTCCTATATTCACATCTAAGTCATTAATGTAATAACAAACAGCAAGTGTCCCAGCACCAGTCCCTGAGGTTTTCCACTAGTCACAGGCTTCCAATCACAATATCATCCCTCCACTTTTGCCTCTTACTTCCTTATTTTTCATTTTTCTGTCAAGCACAGATCGAGTGCCCACATTCCTAGGAAAGCACAATAAGAACCTTTAATTCAGGCATATCCCCACCTGTGATTCAACCAGAGCCAAATATACTACTTGGAAAAATCAAGCTATACGAAACTTTAATCTTAGCCACACTGACGGCAAGATCACAACCTGAGATCAGAAAGTGACCAAGTACACAGTGCAATAAGCGTACAAACCTCAGAGACTAAAATCTGCTCTATTAATCAGAATAAGGATCCTAAGCTATGCATTATCACCGTTAGTATATAGAGCACTAAAACACACGGAAAGAACATCACCACTACAGTCAGGGCAATGAGAACAATAACCCACATTAATGGACCTAATAAATGAACGAGGGATGAACCTTAGAAACACCCACTGCATGTACAACAGGAAATTGGGATTAATCCCAGGGACAACTCCACATGTAATTAGATCACCGAAGCTGGGCTTATACAGACATAGCAGTAAATGCACTCTGAGGGATAAACTCCACACTTGGGCGCTTACCCTGAAAGGCTTACATTCATATGGTGCTTTGAGAGCAGTAATTCCAAAGCAAATCACCTCCGAATACAGAAATCAGTGATAGCCTATTCAAAAGGCTTTTGAGCCCTGGGAGGTTATGCACCATCCATGGAGACAGACACTGAGCTCAGCAGACAAACATCGATAAGGACGTTGAGCCCTCGGGACAAAGACTGTGCATCCCCCCAGAGGTCTATCTCCCAACTTAATCATACACAGACACTCAAGAGAGAGGACAATCTCCCACTTGGACAGTCACCAATCGCAATACAGGACAGCTTCCTGTCTAGACAGAGACTGCCCCTCAAGACAGGCCATTCTTCCGTCTCTTGAGGGAGAGCAACCCCCACCTAGGCCCATCTCCGTACTTGGATAAAGACTGGTCCCAAAAGCAGGACAGAGTCTTGACTAGAAAGTGATTGACTTCCAAAACAGGACACTCTCCCCATCTAGATGGGGACTGACCCCCGAGGAAGCACTATCTCCCCGTCTAGACAGAAAGTGGCCCCCAAGGCTGGACACTCTGCCCATCTAAACAGAATCTAGCCCACAGCTACCTCTCACCTCCCTTCCCCTCCTTCACTCACATCTCTCTCCCTCCCTTTTTCTTCTCTCTGTCCCCACTCCCGATCTCCTTTCTCCCCCAACCCCCCAGCCTCTCTCTCTCTCACACTCACACTCTCTCTCACACACACCTCCCTTTCCCTCCTTCACTCACATCTCTCTCTGTCTCACACACGCACTCCATCCCTTCTCACCCCTTTCTCACACACACACCGCCTCCTTTCACTCACTCACTCACTCACTCACATCCATCCATCCATCCATCCATATCTATCTCTCTCTCTCTCTCTCTCTCTCTCTCCCCCCCCAGTCTCACTCACACACATCTCCCTTTCCCTCCCAACCCCTTCTGTTTCTCTCCCTCCCTCCTCTCTAACTCACCTCCTTCTCCTTCTCCCTGTCCCTCTGTCACACTCAGTTCACCAACTGCTCTCTTCTTTTTTTTCTTCAAGAACCTTTTTCCTGATTTTTTTCTTGCGCCAAACCGCTGGCGACAACCGGAAGCAGCGCGTCCATTTCCGGTGTCAGGGGTCAGCCCCGGGTTAACCGAAACACCGTCATTCATAAATTATACAGTTTTAATTAAAACTAAAACACCGCGCCGGTTCCATAACGTTCGGCGGGAACCAGCGGGATCCAGGAATTTAACTTTTTTAGAAAAAGACTTTAACACCGTGACCCCTGTAACCCGCCCGAGAACACTTCCGGGTCACCTTCGTGCCAAAGTCGCACTGCCGGAGATTTTTTAAAAATTATTTTAATTCGGTTAAAAAACCGCGGGCTGAAGGTGCGGAGTTTGTGTGGGTTCGGTGTTAGTGACTGGAGCTTATTAGGTGGGGAGACGGCCCCTTCCGCTGAGGGTCAGTCAGTCAGAGAACAAGGTCAGAGGGAGAGAGCCCGGGGGGAGATAAGGTTCAAGTGTGAGAGATTGTGGGTGTGAGGAGGTGGAAGGGGTGGGGGGCTGGAGTTGGGAGAGAAGCAATGTGAGGGAGGAGGTGGGGGGCGCTGTGTGTGTATGGGAGGGTAAGGGAAAATGGGCCGAAGTTGGGGGAGTGGTAATGAGGGATAAGGAGGGGTGCCTGGGCATATGGGTGGGGAGAGAGGGGGAGTGTGTGCATGAGGAAGAGGTGGGGAGGGAGACTTGGAATGGGCAGAAGCAAGGAGACAGGGTCTGAAAATGGGATGGGGAGAAGGAGGCGGTATGGGCCTGGGGACTGTGGAGAGAGAAGTATAGTGAATGAGATAGAGAGGGTGTGTGGACAATGGGGGGGGGGGCATTTGGGGAGGGTGTTGACATGGCAGGAGGGGAGAAGAGGGAGTAGACATGGGGGAAGAGAGGATATAATTGGGGGAGTGGATGTGGGATGAGAGAAATGTATGTAGGCATGGTGGAGAGGAAGGAGTAGGCATGGCAGTGGAAGGAGTGAACTGACAGGGATATTTAATGGGAGGGAAGGGAGAAGTGACTCTGGGGAGAGTAGAGAAAGAATGGACTAGTGGATGAGAGAATGGAATTGGGAAGGGGAGGGAGAGAGGAAATGGACTGGGGGTGATCGGAAGATAGGATTTTACAGGGCATGAGTGAAAGGACTGGGGATGGTGGATTGGCTGGAGGAGAGAGAATAGGCTGAGGGAGGAACTGTTGAAGGAGGGTGGCTGTTGAGGGAGGGCGGAGGGCAGGGGGCACCTGGAAAAGTGACAGAGTGGAGTGGGCAGTGAGACTGGAGCATTCTGCTGAAGGCTGTGCGCTGGGGGAAAGGCTGGGTGAGGAGTCGGGGGAGCAAATCTGGACATAGGCTTAACTGGTTGGGCAGTGGATCTGGAGGATACTCAGGAGTGAGGGCTGCAAGAGGTGGTATCAGCTGGAGGATTTCTTTCCCTTGATTCTGGGAGGATCTGGCTAGAAAATATGGAAAGAAAATCTGGAAAATCTCTGAATAAGGAGTCAAGCAAAATAGGACAAAAGTTTGGGAGAAATTTCCTCACTTGATATTTTATGAATCTTTGGAATACTGTGCCCTGGAGAGTTATTCAGTCATTGAGCATTTTAGAAATGGGTTAACAGTTTTGTTTTGGATACTGAGGAATTTGAGAAAAATGGCATTTGAGGTAGAAAACGGCCATAATCATGTTGAATGGCAGAGCAGACTCCAACAGCCAAATGGCCTACTCTTGCTGTTATATTTGCTGCAGAAATGTCCAGCCTGAGCAAACTGTAGGTTTGAGTGAGTTGATCGTGCTCAGTGTTGCAATTGGTTGTTGCTATCATAGGGAGAAAGGGCAGGAAGTTTGAAGGATTAGCGGGTGGTTGTTCACCTGTTCTTGAGGTTTAATCCTGTTTGTTTTCTACAGTGTTAGTTCGGATTTGCATAACCAGACCGCCATGATACTGCAGCGATTGTTGTGTTTTTCCACCCGCCTGCGATCTTCACTTTCTGTCGAGATTCGGCGAAACATTGGGTTCACCGCTGTGGTGTTTAACAAGACCCAGAACCTCGATCCTATCCAAAAACTCTTTATTGATAAGATCCGTGACTATGATGCTAAGAGCAAGTAAGTGACTTAAAAAGAAAAGCAAAAATTGCCTTTATACCATATGTTTTGTGAGCTTAGGATACCTTGGGAAAACAATTTAGAATCAGCAGTTGGCCATTCAGCCCCTTGAGCCTGTTCCACCATTCACCGAAAAAGGTATTTTTGAAGTGGTTACTGGTGGTAAAGTAGGAAACATGGCAGCTCATTTAGGCTCAGCAAGCTTCTGCAAACAGCAGTGTGATAATGAGAAAATAATCTGTTTCTATGTTATCAAGGTACAAATAACGACAGGAATACAGGTGGATTTCCCCTGCTCTTTGAATGGCCCCAAGGGATTTTTTACATCTGCCTAGTAGGGGAATTGGCAGGGTCTCAGTTTGATATCTTGCTTGGAGACATAAAGATCTCATTGAAATACTTTGAATTTGAATCTGCGGTCTCTCTCTTGGATGTGTTAGTGCTGTGTAACCCACTGAACCCGATCTGATACTGTGAGTGCTGTGTAAATTTCAGAAGCTGTATGATTGTAGTGCAATCTGTCTCCAAAGATGTTCGATAGTGGAAACATGAAATATCTTGTTGAGTTTTCATAGTAAATCTGTACATGTTTTCAGGGAGACCAGTAACTTTTAGAGTCATGTGATGGCAGGTGAGAAGAGCAAAGAGTGTATGCCTGCAGTGTGTGTGAAGTTCTGGACATTCCACGTGTCCCAGACTCGCACAAGCTTGACCTCCAGGTTTCTAAACTTGAATAGCATCTGGAGTCACTGTCCTCATTCTGGAGGCAGAAGACTATGTGATTAACACTCTTTGGGAGCCAGTAATGCCACAGATTAGAAGCATGGAGATGGAGAGGGTGACTACCAGGCTGTCTAAGAAAGGCAGGCAGGTCGTGCAGGAGCCCCTTGAGTCTGTCTGTCTTGCTAATTGGTATTCCATTTTGAAAACTAGTGAGGGTGATGGTTCCTCAGGGGTGTTCAAGCAGAGTAAAGCCCTGGCACCATGGGTGACTCAGCCAGACAGGGGAGGAGGAAGAAGAATTGAAGAACAATAGTTATAGGGGAGTTCATAGTCATAGGATCAGATGGGCTATTCTGTGGCAGTAAACATTACTCTAGGATGGGGTGTAGCCTCTCTGGTGCCAGGGTCAAATAATGGCACAGAGTGACTGTAAGAATCCTACTGTGGGAGAGCCATTAGACAGGAGCTGTGGTTCATTTTAATACTGAAGGCATAGATCAGAAGAGGGATGAGGAGCTGAAGGCAGATTTCAGGGAGTTGGGAAGGAAATTTAAAAAAAAAAACCCAAGCACCAATCCAGGATTGCTTACAATGCAACGTGCTAGTGAGCATGAGAACAGGAGGATGGATCGATTGAACACGCAGCTGGTGAACTGGTGTCGGAGGAAGGGTATCAGTTTTCTAAGGAATTGGGACAGTTGGGACCTGTACAAGCTGCATATATTACACCTTTTAATGGAACTGGGACTGAGGTCCTCACAAGAGATTTGTTAATGTTATTGGAGTGGGTTCAAACTAACTTGTAGGGAGGTGGGAACCTGAAGTGTAACCCACATTGGAAGAATGTAGAGTTGGAAACAGGAATTTGCAAGTATATGAGAGGGTCTAGAAGACAGGAGAAGCAATACTTTGATGGGACAAGGGGCAATGGAAAGGCAAAGGCATACCAATGCAGAAGTGAAGTGGGCATCTTTAGTGTTTGATACTAGCAGACTCGCTTTGGTTGTGAATTAGTTACAATGGCAGAAAAGTGTGGAAGCAAGGATTTGATGTGCCTTCCTTATTAAAACAGGAAAGCGGGTGGTCCTGTTGATGCTGGTCCAGAATACCAGAAGAATACGGAGGATGAGATTGCCAAATTGCAGCGGCTCTATGGGGGAGGAGACCTCACCAAATTCCCAGATTTTAAATTTGAAGGTACGGCATTCTGAACAATGCAGACTGTAAACAAAAATCTTGTAAATGGGTGGCTTTGGTCAGTTTTAGCGTTTTACTGTGATTCTGACAGAGCAGCATCAAGGCAACTTGTGCAAACTGTCTTTAAACATTTAAGTTGAAAATATCTGTCTTCCGATGGTTCTGTGAGATGCTGCCTAAGAGTGGCACATGCACCGGAAGATTAAACTCCAGTGAAAGAGGGGGATTGGAATAATCATGCATTGTATTAAAGATTAAAAACTTTTGTTAGTAAGGATTTGAGATGTTTCCAACGAAGTATCTTTATTTTTTCACCATTCAGAACCGAAATTTGATGAAGTCGGCAAGTGAGTGATGATCTTCAGAAAAGAAGAGATCACCTGTTATTCATTGATATTTCATGGAACTGTAAATGTAATTTAATAAATTCCACTGGATTAAAGTGCTTCTTTTTGTTGTGTTTACTGCACATTCTAATCTGTTCAATATATATCAGTAAGCTTCATGTAGTCAGTAAGGAGAGATCACATCTGGAATGAGGCATAGCCCAACTGAGTAATGTTTTGGGCATTGAGGTGCAGAGGGGAGAGGCACTTTTTTGATTCATAATTTGTAAGGCCTTTTTAACAGGATAAACTGAAGCTCAGGATCAGGGGCACAGCAGAAAGCACAGTGTGAGATCACAGGAAACACTTGAGTTCATTGGTTGGTAATAGCTGCTAATTTGACTGTATAATGAAGTAAATGGAAATAATTTACCAGTTGTAAACTAAAAGACTGATAGGAAGCTAAAAGGAAAAACAAATTAAGAACTAAGTAAATAAAATAAAGATATAGGGCCAGTGCGATGTGTTGTACTGCATGATGTGAGAGCTGGTGGCCCACATGATAGTGCATCCACGGGGTGTGTTGGTTGCTTGAGGGACTCATGCTCAGAGTCATGAGCTGAAGTCAGTCGTTCGAAACTGCGATGTGTCATGGAGGGAAGGCCTGGGTTCAAGATTCAGGAGTCGATCAGAAAATAATTTTTTGGAAGGGAAAGTTGCCTGGGGTTGCTGCATTTCAGGAGGTAGTCCCACCCCTTCGATTAAGTACCTTGAATTCGGTAAGTGGTCAGAGACAGGACAGTGACTACAAATGTGGCACGTAGAGGGATCCAGGAGTTAGTGCTGAAGGAGCCTCAGCCCTTGAACTTGTCTGACAGGTTTGAGATTCTTGCTCCCTGTGTGGGTGAGAGGGGGGCGCTGTAGAGAGGATGAGCAAACTGACCGTAGCATGGTGGGAGCCATCTAAGGTGGGTGTGGTGGGGGAGAAAAGAGAAATGTATTTATAGTCGGGAATAATATACTTTGGGGAATAAATGGCATTCTCTGTGGCTAGGATAGAGAATCCTAAAGACTGTGTCGCCTGCCTGGTGCCCAAGTTCAGGATATCTCATCTGGGTTGCAGAGGAAGTTAAGAGTGGGAGGGGAAAGGTCCAGTTGTTGTGCACCACGAAGTTACAAACAATGTAGATGGAAAGAGGCTGAGGGAATATGAGCGTCTTGGGGCTAAATTTAAAAAGCAGAATCCAAAAGGTAGTAATCTCCAGATTATAGAGAAATGTGTGGCTCAAAGATTGGTGTGGGGAAAAATAGGTTCAGATTCATGGGATATTGGCATTACTGGGGAAGGAGGGAATTGTTCTGATGGGATGGGCTCCACCTGAATTAGAATCCTTGTGGATCATATACCTAAGTGTATAGATAGGGCTTTCACCTAAACAGTGGGAAGGAGGGGTGTTCAGTTGCCGAAGCCGTTATAAATGAAAGGGAAAGGAGAGGGTCAGATTGTATGTTATTGATGGACCTGATTGTTACCAGAAAATAAAAGGTAGGGACAGAAAGTGTGAATGTCTATATGTACCAAAATACCGTAAAAAGTGGAAGCAAATTTGGTAATAAATCAAACTGAAGGGCTTTGTATAAACCAAAAGAACTGCGGATGCTGTAAATCAGGAACAAAAACAAAGTTACTGGAAAAGCTCAGCAGGTCTGGCAGCATCTGTGAAGGAGAAAACAGAGTTAACGTTTCGTGTCTGGTGACCCTTCCTCAGAACTGATGGTGGCTGTTTCTTCCTTCACAAATTTGCTGATGAGACAAAAACAGGTGGAAAGGCAGGTTGTGAGAGGAATACAAATAGTTTACAGAGAGATATTGATAGATTAACTAAGTGGTCTAAAAGTTGACAAATGGAACGTACTGTGGGAAAACGTGAAGTTGTTCATTTTGGAAAGGAGACTGAAAGAACTGCAGAAAGGGACTTGGGGTTCTTATGCACAAAACACAAAGCTAGCACACAGATGCAGCAGGTAATCAGGAAGGCTGATGGAATGTTGGCCCTTATTTCTTGCGGATTGGAGTATAAGAACATGCAAGTCTTACTGCAACTCTACAGGGAAGCCACAGGAAAGTGGATGTGAGGAACATTGGATCAGCCATGATCCTATTGATTGGTGGAGTTGGCTTGAGGGGTTGAATGGCCTAATCCTGTTCCTATTTCTTATGGTTTTTATGTACAGCAATATCAGTATGAATCATTTGGTGTTGCTACTCATGCACATCCTCCCTTGGAATCTTGTTCAAATGCTACACTTTGTTGTACAAGATCCTTATTTGACCTCAGTCAGTGCAAGTGTACACTCGTCTTTCCTCTTAATTCGCTCACTGTTAGCAACAATGACTATGAAATTTGCAACCATGTGCAAGAGTGAGATATTATTTTCAAACAATAAGCTGGATCCAACAAACCATAGTCTCCAATCAAGTAGAGGTCATGCCATAGAGATACGTTTTCCCACGCAGTGTCTACGCTTATTAGCTTATAAGACACCTTCGATTTAAATATCCAACTCAGTGTTCACATGCTTTTATATGAACCTCACATGATTGACAGCAGGACATCTTGGCATTTATTCAAAAAGGTAACAGAGGTTGAACCTACAGGCTTTTGAAAAGTAAACAAGTAAATACAAAGTAAACAAGAAACAGGCTTAAATGGAAAAATTGCTGCTTAGTTGGATTTTGTCCATGAGGTGTAATGTTTACCTTTTCTCAACATCAGTAAGGTGGTGTTTTTAACCAAGCCCTATTTGCAATTTGAAGAGAAGTTTGCAATGAGGTTTAAGACACGGGTTGTTTGTAAAGATCTTGTGCAAACCATAACTTCAGCTGTACATGTTAACAAGAAAACATTTGTAGTTTTAATAATGCTGTTTTAAGATTTCTTTCATGGGCTTAAACTGAAGTAGTGACAATAGACAAAGTGAATAGTGTTAGGGCTAGTGGATTTCCATAGAATCCCTACAGTGTGAAAGCAGGCCATTCAGCCCAACAAGTCCACACTTATCATCTGAACATCATCCACACCAACCCTCTGGGGGTCATTCCACCCAGACTCATCCTCCGGTCCTATCACACTGCATTTCCCACAACTAATCTACACATCCCCAAACATTATGGGTAATTTAGCATGGTCAATCCACCTAACCTGCACATCTTTGGCCTATGGGAGGAAACCACAGCATCTAGGGTAAACCCACACAGACATGGGGAGAATGTGTCACCTCCACACAGGAAGTCATCTGATGGTGGAATTGAACCCACATCCCTGGCACTGTGAGGCATCAGTGCTAATCACAGACCCACCATGCTGCCCATGCACTGTGGTGCTTAATATTCATGAAGTATTTTAATTATGCATCATGTCATTTTCAGTTTGCTATCACATGTATATCTAAGATTAAAGTTCAAAACTTCACCAGGACTTGCTATTTATAATTTGTATAAATTAGATGTGCAATGGTTGATTTTTGCTGACCATTTCAGGAGAGTGGACTGAGGGGGTGAATTTCTCCCAGGGTACGTTAGCCACCAAGCTAAAAAGTTGACTGACAGTCAAGTGACAAAAAACCTTCAGAAATTCCTCTTCCAATAAAGACAGACATGCATTTATGCAGCACTTTTCATGACACCCTGAAATTTACCACCAGCCACTGAAATACTTTTGAAATGGAGTCACTGTTGTAATATATGGAGATATTTTTGTTTCTATATTATTGAACACAACCCATGTTCAAGATCCATGTAACTGGTTGCTAATGGGTTGGGTCACCATTTTGTGGTCCTTCAGTATGTAAAGTGATTCATAGCAATTTAAAGTGGTTGTTACTGGCCTCGTAATTTGAGGAGATGGACTGATACGAGGACTGAAATTGCGAAGGTGTTGGCGGAGAGGTCAAGAAGTTTTGCATTATCACTAACAATTGAAAATTTCACACCTTGTTTAATCAGTGTTAAAAAAAATTGAACCCAAGGCCTGTGTTGATACTTTTAATGTTATTTCATTATTGACTCAAGTTATTAGCTGATAAAGAGTTAAAATTATAAAGTGTTCTGGTAAAGTTAGTTTTTAAACTCATGCACAACAAGGAGTATCTGCATCAATTCATGTTATGGAACTCAAAAGCAGCCAACAAAATGATAAAAAGCGTTAGTTGCAACTCCCAAAAGCAAACGTAATGCTAGAAGTACACAAGACCCATCAGCATCTAAAAAGACATGGACACATCAATGCTTTTGGCAGGGTCTCTTTGTCACAGCAAACCAATTAATAGCAAACCTGTTTTTTTTTCTGAAAATACTGAAATTTCTGGGAGAATCCTATCAACACTGAAGTGCTGTAGTGATTCCCCTAGTATACACTCCTGGGCACCCTCATTGCTAACACTGATGTACTCTTCAGGATCACACACAGTATCCAAGAAATTCTCATGGTTCCCTGGAAAGATGGATCTAGTTGCAGGAATTCCAAGGTTCTCTCTCTTCTACTTTCCCATGAGACAGTATATAGGAACAGGAGTGTGTCATTGTGCTGCTTGAGCCTGTTCTGCCATGAAGTCAAATCTTGGCTGATCTGTATCTCAACTCCATTTATCAACCTTTCCTTTACACCCCTTGATACCTTAATCAGTGTAAATTTATGAATCTCATACTTTAAAACTGTAAGTGACCTGGCGCAAAGAATTCTAGATTTCTAATTGCATTCGTGCGACAGT
Source organism: Ginglymostoma cirratum (assembly GCA_024137785.1). NCBI lineage: Eukaryota > Metazoa > Chordata > Chondrichthyes > Orectolobiformes > Ginglymostomatidae > Ginglymostoma > Ginglymostoma cirratum. Next base: position 20,814,711 of record JAHRHZ010000061.1, read on the forward strand.
GCTATTCATTCCTGAATAGTCCAGCTTTAATCTAAAGGTATACTCTTCATCCTTTAATTCCCTCACCAGGGGAAACAGTTCTCTATCTACTTCTTGAAAAACGACAGTTACCATTTAACACATGAACCAGGTTTATTCAATCTCTACCCAGTTTAAATTTTACTATATTTCTGGTGAATCAATGTTTGTACCACTGTCAAGTCCAATATGACCTCCTTGAGGCGAACTGTCCCAAACTGAACTTGGTACATCAGGCAGCATTTTGCTGAAGCCTCGTATTTGAATTCCAACTCTTTTTTTCCAGTTCCCAGTTTGTTTTATATTGCGTACTAGTTTTAAGTGGTTTGTGTGCATAGACACATCAATCCTTACGTTTCCTCCAAAGGTCCCACTGTTTCCAAGTACATTAACAAAACTGATAGGTTGTCTTTCCAAGATTCAAAAGGGATTGCTTTCCCATTTAGTTCATCATTATGCAAGAGAAATCCCTGCTATTCAGTGCGGTAAAATATTCATTTGTACTCTGTGACATCCTGGTCTTGAGAGGATGCATGTCTCCTCTTGTGGGAGAATCTAGAACTCAGGCTCACTGTTTAAAAATAAGGGGTCACCCATTTAAGAAGGATTAAGAAGAATTTTACTTTTCTCCCAAGCTATCGTGAGTCTTTGGATATTTAAGACAAAGGTAGGTGGATTCTTGATAAACAAGGTGGTTAAAGGTTATCAAGGGTGCATGGATCCGTGGAGTAATCTGATTAGTCATAACCATATTGAATAGTGGAGCAGGCTCAGGGGCTGGACAGCTTGATTGTAACTTATATCTTTATTGATCCATCCAGTAAATCAACAAATATGGAGAAGAAAATTGTCGATGTATTTGTCTTAAGGCACTTTGAAAATATAAGGGTCTGAAAAACATTGATCCCCAGAGGCCAGTTTTAAGTGTATAGTTGGGGAATTTGGAGCAGCTAAGCTGAATGATGTTGTAGCTCACTGGGTAGAATATGGGTCTATAAGTTAGAAGGTTGTAGGCTCAACCCTCATTCCATACACATATATGTAAGGTAATCTAACATTTTAGTGCAGCTCTTGCAGAGTATTACATTGTCAGAGGTACTGACTTTCAGATGAGACATCAGTCTAAGGCCTCATTTGTTCTCTGGTAGATGCAAAAGATTTCCATTGTGCTATTTTGAAGAGGAACTCTTGACAGTGTCCTGGCCAGTTTTTATCCTTTAATCAGTGTAGTAAATTAGACTATCTTTTTCTCATCACATGATGAGGATTTACTACATACAAACTGGCTGTCACTTTCACTACATTACAACAATGGCTAAAAGTACCTCACTGCTTTTTGTGTGCTTTGTGATGTTCTGAGGCCGTAAAAGGTCCTATGTAAACACAAGTCTACGTTTTAGCAGTGAACAAAACCAAAATCAGAATATTAGGATACTGGTATTTGAGAAATAGGCAAATTAATGGAGGCATTGGTTTAAAATACACTTAATTTTAAAAATTGCAAATGATATAATGCTAAGTGGGAATGTGTGTTGTAGAGAAGGTGTAAAATAGCTTCAGGAGGACTCGGACAGGCTTAGTGAGTGGGTGGAAACATGGCAGATGGAATATAATGTAAAAAATAATAAGGTTAGAACGGTTGGAAAAAAATTTATGTAAAGATTATTTCTTAAATGATGAGAGATTGGAAAGTGTAGAGGTACAAAGGGGCCTAATTGTGTCATTGTTGATGAGTCACTGAAAGCTAACATGCAGATGCAACAAACTGTCAGGCAGGCTGATGAGTTGTTAGCAGCACAGTATTTAGCACTGCTGCCTCATGGTGCCAGGGGCTTGGGTTCAATTCCAGCTTTGGGTGACTGTCTGTGTGGGTTTCCATTGGGTGTGGTTTCCTCCCACAGTTCAAAGATGTGCAGGTTGGTGGATTGGCCATGCTAAATTGTTCATGGTGTGCAGGATGGCAGCAAAAGCCATGGTAAATGTGGGGTTGTAAGGGTCAGAGCGAGATGCTCTTCAGACAATCAGTGTGGACTTGATGAGCTGAATGGCCTCTTTCCACCCTGGAGGGATTCTATGAGGTTGCTTTACAGCAGTGAGTAATATGAGTTGGTGCACTTTGACTTAAAAAATGTAAAAGTTGCATTTACCTAGCACCATTCTTGACCTCAGGATGTCATAAAGGACATGTTTCCACATTATATTCCATTTGCTATGTTCTTGCCTATTCTCCTGAAGCTACATTACATCTTCCTCACAACATTCATCCCACTTCACAATCAACAAAGCACTTTTGGAGTGTATTCATTGTTATACCACTGGAAAGGGGCAGCAATCACATTTTATACAGCAAGCTCTCTCCAACAGCAACATGACAAATGATCATCCTAATTCCTCTTTAGTGATGTATATTTTGGCATCGATGTGGCCTGGACTCCAGAAGAATTCCCTATTCAGATTATGTTTGATAACTGTTAAGTCAAAATTGCTGAACTCTCTCTACCTCGCCAGTATTTGCAGTTCTTTCCTCTCTTCCTTAAAAATAAAATTAGGAAGAAGTGTAATTGTAGAAAAAGAAATCCCTTTTCTCCGACGTTAAGACTCTGTTAAATGGAGTATGGGGTTTATGGGCTTCACATTTTTGAAAAAGAGAGAGGTGGTGGTTTACAACACATTGTCATGAGGCAATACTACCTCAGACAGAGGACAGTGTCTGCAGTTAGAACAGTCACTTATTTTGACAAGAATTCACTGGGATAAATCTTGACTTTATGCAGTACTTGTGATGATAGATGCTGGAGCCCATTTTCTCTCTCTCTCTCTTTCTCTCCATTCTTACTTTCAATAAAGACAGTTTCAGAGATGTAAAACAGGTTTTCAACATGCTGTCAACACCTTTCATCTACGGAGTGATTTAAACATAAAACGTTTTAATGTGCTTCACATAAACATCATCATGCGATTGTTGACACCAAGCCATATAAGGTGATATTACGGTAGGTTGCACACAGAGGTAAGTTTTAAGGAGCCTCTTCAAAGGAGGTAAAGAGACATAGAAAAGACTAGTGATGAAATTCCAGAGCTTAGGGTCCAAACAGTTAAAAGCCCTGCTGCTAATTGTGGAGTAAAGGAATTTGGGAATGTGCAAGAGACCGCAATTGGAGGGTCGGAGTCAAGATCTACACCAGAAACGAAAACAGAAATTGCTGGAAAACCTCAGCAAGTCTGGCAGCATCTGTGGAGCGAAATCTGAGTTAACATTTCAGGTCGAGTGACAATTCAGAACAGTTCTGAAGAAGGGTCACTGGATCTGAAACATTCACTCTGACTTCTCTCCACAGATGCTGCCAGACCTGCTGAATTTTTCCAGCAATTTCTGTTTTCGTTTCTGATTTCCAGCATTGGCAGTTCTTTCAGGTTTTATCAAGATCTACACCACTGTCCTACAAACAAGGCATAACATTTTTTACGGATATGAATAGTGGTTTCAAATTCTTCACAGATCTTCCCTTTGCTTCAGATAACAAAAGACTTGGTATGTTTGAATTCCTGCAAAAGTAAAGAAAGAAAAACAAATTAGAGATATAACATATACAAACACTCTGTAAAATCTATAATCCATATGGTAGAAAGGAAACAATGAGAATGCATTAAAGACTACAAGGTAATCTGTCGTCTCATGTAAGCTCCAAAGCAGAGTCATATTGGATGCAAAATGTTAGTTGCATTCTCTCTTCTCCGATACTGCCAGTGCTGAGTTTCTGTTTTATTTCAAATCTCAGGCAGCTACAGTATTTTGCCTTTATCTCTTGCTGGAGCACTATATGATAAAGGAACAGCTAAACTGTGGGTATATTATTATATCAGACAATGAGGATCCTCAAGATGAATAGCAAAGCGATAGAACTTCCTTCTCATCTTTGTCTTGAGTTCCTCACGTTCTGAGATTATTCACTTTGGTCCTAAACTCTCGCACAAGGGTAAACAACCTCTCCATAAGGTTGCTTCTCATTTTTCTAAAACCCAATCAGTACAAGCCCAACCTTAGTCAACCTCACCCCACAACAAAACCCTCCATTCCTGGGATCAAACTGGTGAACGTTCAAAACTGTATATCAGTTATTGCAGTCCTCCCGCCTCAGCTCTTCGCCTTATTCAGCATTATTACTTTTGTTCACCCTTCTGGTGTTTGATAAGGTATTTGGCAAAACTCACTTTCACAGCCACGTCACTGGATAATCAATGAGGGAAGGAAAAGCACTATATTCAATACTTCCGATCTTCTGCCCTCTGATGCTGAGTGTTGTGTCCCTCTGCACCCTCAACTCAGTGAACTTTGACCACCACATGATGTCAAACTCTTCTTCTGTCGCTTTTATCTCCGTGTCTCTTTGTTTGGACCAGAGTCCTGTCCCCATCCCACAGACCCCTCTACCTACCCCCAACACTCTCTCTCCTGAGGTTGTTGACTTGCTCGCCGAGCTGGCTTGTTTTTGTTCAGACGTTTCGTCATCATGCTAAGTGACATCATCAGTGGAGCCTCCGATGAACTGATGTTATTCTACTCTGCTTAGAATTTATACTGTCTGGTCTATTATGGTAAGTACTGTCATTTCCAGTTTGGGGTCCAATTCTACATGTTTGTTGATTGAAGTATGGGTCTAGCCTCTAGGAATTCCTGTGCGTTTGTTTGGGCTACTATGGTTGCCTTGTCCCAGTTAATGATGGCCTTCATTGTCTGAATGTACAGATATTAAGGAGAGCTCATTGTGTTGTTTTGCTGCTGGCTACTAACGGACCGGACAGTATAAATTCCAAGTGGAGTAGAACAACATCGTTTCATCGGAAGTTCCACTGATGATGTCACCTAGCATGGTGATGAAATGTCTGAACAAAAACAAGCCAGCTCGGCGAGCAAGTCAACAACCCGATCCACAACCTGAGCTACAGATCTTTTCCAAAACTTTAAACTCTCCCTCCTCCCAGACTCCTCCCTCTACTCTCTCACCTGCACTCAACCTATTTGTTGAGCACAATCGATGTGACATGATACACCTTAATTCCTCTGCTCCCCTCACTCATTCCAACCTCTCTCTGAACTTACTGCTCTGATGAAATAAGTACAATACCAAGAAATGATCTTGCATTGACGATGTAGAATCCCCACGGGTGGAGGTGAGAAATAACAAGGGCAAGACAACACTGGTGAGAGCAGTCTATGAGATCCCTAACAATAGTTTTAATGCAGGAAAGAAAGTAAATCAGGAGATGATGAGGCCATGTTAAAAGGGCAGTACATTAATCATAAGTGACTTTAGTCTTTATGTAGGGAAAACCAAATTGTCAATATAGCCATGTGGATGGATTCATAGAGTGTACTCAGGATTGTTCCTCAGTAACATTTTGTGGATTCAACTAGGGATCAGGCTGTTTTGTATCTGGTATTGTGAAATGAATCAGGTTTGATGAATGATCTCAAATTAAGTGATCCCTTAGGGAACAATGACCATAATATGGTAAAATTAAGCGTCAGTTTGAGAGTGAGAAACTTGAATCCTAACAAATGTGCTAATTTAATAAGAGTAATTACTTAGAGATTACAGTGTTGGCGGCAGTGCATTGGGTAAGGTATTTAGAAGAAAAGATAATTAAGGAACAATATCAGGTGTTTAAAAAAAAGTTCATGTGTTACAGGAAAGACATACTAAGTGAGGAAGGAGGATTCTCGGAAAGAGATAAACCGATAATAGTTAACCAAGGAAGTCAAGGCTAGTACCAAATTGAAAGAAAACAATTATGCAATGCAGCAGTGATGACGAGTAAACAGATAATCAGGAAAATTTTAAAAGCCAGTAAAAGTGACAAAAAAATTAATAAAGAGGTAAAAAATAAACAAAGAGTGCAAACTAGCAAGCAATATACAAAAGGACGGTAAAAGTTTCTTTAAATATTTAGTACAGAAATGAGAAGTCAAAGTGAACATCAACCTTTTAGAAAATGAGGCCAGGGAAAAAGTAATGGGGAATGAGGAAATTACAGAGGAGTTGAATAAATATTTTGCATCAGTTTTCATGGTAGATAATTTCAATGATACTAATGAACAATCCATGGGCCCAGAGCGGGGATAGAGAAATAAATACAATAGCTATCATTGTAGGAAAAAGCAACTAATAGGGCCAAACATCTGCAAGTCTCCTGGACCCAATTTAAAATCCTACTATTTTAAAGGAAGTAGCTACAGAATTAGTGGATGCACTGGTAGCAATTTTCCAGGAATCCTTAGATTAAGGAAAGGTCCCAGAGGATTGAAGAACTGTTAATGTAACACCATTATTCAAAATTGGAGGGAGATGAAAAATGTTAATTATAGGCCAGCTAGCTTAACATTTGCAATTCAGAAAATGTTAGAGTTTATAATAAAATATATAATGGCAGAACATATAGAAATAGGTAATAAATTCAAGCAGAGTTAGCATGGCTTCATGAAGAGGAAATGATGCCTGACAATTTTTTACAGTTCTTTGAGGAACTAAAAGGCAAGATAGATAAAGGAGAATCAGTAGATGCAATACATTTGGACTTCAAAAAGGAGTTTGATGAGGAACTGCACATTAGGCTGCTTAATATGATAAGAGCCATGGTGCTGGGGGTAGGATACAAGTATAGATAGAGGATTGGCTAACTATTTAAAAGACAGAGAGTTGGGTCAAAGGGACATTTTCTGGATGGCAACCTGTTACTAGTGGAGTGTTCCAGGGATCAGTGCTGGGGCCATAATCACTTACAATACCCATATGCTTACATTAGTAATATTAATGACTCATACTAATGATGGAAGTGAATATTCTATCACCAATTTTGTGAACGACACAAAAATAGATGGGAAGGCAAAAACTGAAGATGACACAAAGATTCTACAGAGTGACATAGGCAGGCGAATAGAGTAGGGAAATCTTGGCTGATGGACTATAATGTGAGCAAATGAGAAGTCATGCACTTTGGCAGGAGGAATCGAGGAGTTGAATACTTTTAAATGGAGAAAGACTGCAGAAATCTGCAACACAAGAGGGATTTGGTCCTAGTGCATGAATCACAAAAAGCTAGCATCCAACCTCAGTGGGTACTAGGGGAGGCAAATGGACTATTCGGCATTTATTTCAAAAGGGATGAAGAAAACAATTGGGAGGTCTTGTTAAAATTATATAAGGCATTTGTCAGACCTGAATACTGTGAACTGTTTTGGTCCTGTTATATTAGGAAAGACATATTGGCGTTGGAGGCAGTCCAGAGAAGGTTCGCTAGGTTAATCCTGGGTATGGAGGGATTTTCTTGAGGAGAGGTTAAGTAGGTTGGGCTTGTACTCATTGGATTTTAGCAGAATGAGAGGAAACCTATTGAAACATGTAAGAATATTAGGGAGCTTGACAGGATAGACGTGGAGAAACTAGAGCTAGGGAGCATCATCTCAGGGTAAGGAGTCGCCCATTTAATGTTGGTGCAGACTCAATGGGCTGAATGAGCTAATTCTACTCGTATATCATGAGGTCTTATCATTTCTAACTTACTTCATTCACTGGAGAAGCAGCTGTTTGTTTGGTGGTTTTTGCCCTGTGGAAACAGAAATAAAGAAATGGCAGGTGAGTACATGATAACTCGAGAGTCGGAGTAAGCAGCTGAATTCTCAGGGAAGGAACGAGGAAAACCTAACAATGTAGAACAAACAACAAACCTGCATTTATATAGCAACTTTCACAATCTCAGGATGCCCCAAGGTACTGTACAGCTGGTGGAACATTTTTGAAGTGTTATATTGTTGGAAAGCCAATTAGGACACCGGAAATTCCCACAAAGCAGAATGTAATAATGACCATGCCATCTGTTCATGAGATGCTGACTGAAGGTAAAAAAAATGGTCAGGCGGGAGATCACAGGTGGCTTTTTTTCAGAAGTGGGATATTTTACATTAACGTGTGTTGTTCCATGGAAATTACAGCAGGGATTGTGATGTACCTGGTCAGACCATGTCTGGATGCAATGGATTTAAAGTGTCCAATTGTTCTTGCCCTGATGCTTCCTTTGTGAGTTTCATAAGAATAGAGGCAAAGTGAAAGAATGAAACTGCATTTGACCGTGTAATTATAATATATTTTGTAAAAAATCTGATCCTTCTTTAATGTGTCCAACTAAAGGTGCTAGAATTCAAAGCTTCTGAGTAAACACAGGAGACTTGAAGGACCTGCCAGCATAATTAACTTTGCTTTGTAGATCAGTCAGGAAAATCAAGAGTTACAGGCAAAATGCAGGAAAATGGAAGTGTGAGGAATGTCAGATCAACCATGATCATATTGAATGGTGGAGCAGACTCGTTTGGCCAAATAGTCTACTCCTGTTCCTATTTCTTACGGTCTTATGGTTATGGTCAACGATTCACCAAAAGTTAATACAGCTTAAGTTTTGAGTTGTTCAATACCGGTTGTGAGAAACCATTCTGAGCAGAAGTCCTCAAGAAGAACTCAAAGACATGCTCAAGAGAGAATTCTCAGCCAGAGACAGCCCATGGGAAGGACTTTCAGAAACATAATACAGTTATGCCAAAAGCAGTCAAGCAATCTGCAATAACAAGGTGCGGAGCTGGAGGAACACAGTAGGCCAGGCAGCATCAGAGGAGCAGGAAAGTTTGACGTTTCGGGTCTGGACCCTTCTTCAGAAATGGGGGAGGGGAAGGGGGCTCTGAAAAAAATAGACAGAGGGGGAGGTGATGGTGGAAGGTGGATAGAGGAGCAGATAGGTGGAGAGAAGACGGACAGGTCAAGGAGGCGGGGATGGAACCAGTAAGGGTGGGTGTAGGTAGGGAGTTGGGATGGGGGTACTGCAAGTACTGTGACACCAGAATGAGTTAGGAACAAGAACCTGTTTCTCTTCCTCAATTTCTGTTTTGCCTACTGGGTTCACCTGTACAAACAACCTCAAACTATTCACTGACAGAAACAGTCACAGCTATTGAATTCTGACTTTGAGCATTCAATGTTTTCACTTTGGAACAAGAATTTTCAAGCAAAGACCTGCAACATAACAGACTGTTCTTACTTTCATCTTTTTAAGCATGTTTTAATAGTACCTACCCTATCTTTGTACTTTACAATAACTATATTACTACATTAGTTAACTTCAATCACATGTTATGTGTAATATGCTAATCTTATTTAAGACTAAAGTTTTGCTGTTGTTTATTTCTTTTCTTAATTAGAGCTATTAAAACCAGCAAAAAGGTTAAACAAGCTTGATAAATACACAGTTCAGGGACTACTCTACAAGCAAGTCAAGAGTAGCTTACATACAATGAAGTAATCTAGTGCAATGTGACTATATGTGTGCTTTGTAACCGTGTATGCTCCCTTAACTGTGCTGCACTGCATAGTCCCTTTAAGATTTCCTCTTGGCTGCGTATCTTAAAGGAATTGCTGCTTTCGTTTGGCCTCTTTGTCCTGTCTGATCCGATTGCCCAGCAGTTTACTGGGATTGTCGGTGCAGGGAATCACATTACTAGCTCTACAGTAAGATTTAGCTTCTTTTCAGCTGCCGCATGAATCCAAATGGTCAGTGATTCCACTTGTCCAAAGTGTTTACATTTTTATTTGCCCTGGTCTCCCTCATCTTCCTCTTCGCAAGTTGCTGATTAAGGCAAGGTTTTTTTCACCGCTGTCGACTTCATACCCATTCATCTTTCAGAGCCGAGGGATAGCAAGCACTGCGGAGGCTGGAGTCAGAGATAACACAGTGTGGACCTGGAGGAACACAGCAGGCCAGGCAACATCAAGGGAGCAGGAAAGGTGACGTTTCGGGTCGGGACCCTTCTTCAGAAATGGGGAGCGGGGAGAGAGCTCAGAAATAAATTTTCAGAGCTCCTCTGCAGAAAATGACATGAAAGCTACAGAAAGCACACAACATCGATTTACCTAGGGATGGACACGAGGAAAGACCTGGGATTGTATGTCTATCCCTTTCTGGGGTAGAGGAAGCTGGTTTGGCATCAGTTTTTTTAAAATTAGCAGGGAGTTTTGATAATGTGAATTGGGAAAGGCTATTTCCTCCGGTCTGCACTAAGATCGTCGACTGAAAACAGCAAGGAGAGAGGCGAGAAAATATTTCTTTATGTGGTGCATGTTTGGAGTGTGTACTGTTTTACTATGGGGTTAAGGAGAGGTCACTGTACCATAGCCATGGGATAAACAAATAGGTTGCTCTCGCAAACAGCTGGCAAAGGCATGGTGGACAGGAATGACATCTTTTCATGTTTTTAACTTTCTATCGCTGAGAGACCTGATTTAACTGTCATTGGATAGTTTTCCTTGCATTAATTGTCATTTATGGAAAAGAATTTTGAACACAGAATTTAAGAGCAGCGGTAGGCCATCTGGTCCTTTGAGCTGGCTCTGTCAGTTGGTATGATTGCAGTTCTTTGGTTTTTATTATCATCTAACCCTGCTCCCAACTTCATCCCATCAACCACCTTTTCAATGTAGAAGCTTCTCAATCTCAAAGGCCTGAATCTGTTCCTTTTTAGCATATGTCCCCTGGTCATACAGGAACAGATTGTTCCTTGCAAGAACTGGCTGAGGCTATTCAGCCCCTTGAGCCTGTCACCATGCAAATAGATTATGGCAGATCTGTCTCTTTTAACTCCATCTCCCTGTCCCGTATGCATGTCTGTATAGTAGTCATTCAGCACAGAGATCACACTTTCCCAGTGAAATTCTACACTCAGTCTGGGTTCAGGGTCATGAAGAGAAACCAGTTTGTGCAGAATTGGCCCAATACAGTCCAGCAGCTCCAGAGGAGACAGTAGCACTGAGCCCTGCCGAGTGTTCACCATCCCCCCAGACCTCCCCCTGACTGAGGACGAACGGTCAGTCCTCAGTAAAGGGCTCACCTTTGTCCCCCTCCACCCACATATCAACGAATACCGCTCACGCCTGGATATTGAGCAGTTTTTCCGCCGCCTCCGCCTCCATGCTTACTTCTCCAACCGGGAATCTAACCCTCCCTCTACTGACCCCTTCTCCCGCCTCCAACACAAGCCCTCCTCCTGGACACCACCCCAAGGCCTCCTCCCCTCCCTCGACCTCTTCATCTCCAACTGCCGTCGAGACATCAATCGTCTCAACCTCTCCACCCCCCTCAAACACTCCAACCTCTCCCCCGCAGAACGTGCAGCCCTCCACTCCCTCCGCTCCAATCCCAACCTCACCATAAAACCCGCGGACAAGGGAGGGGCAGTCGTAGTATGGCGCACTGACCTCTACATTGCTGAGGCCAGGCGCCAACTCTCTGACACCTCCTCCTACCGCCCCCTGGATCATGACCCCACCCCCGAGCACCAAACCATCATCTCCCAAACCATCCACAACCTCATCACCTCAGGTGACCTCCCACCCACCGCCTCCAACCTCATCGTTCCCCAACCCCGCACCGCCCGCTTCTATCTCCTCCCCAAAATCCACAAACCTGAATGCCCTGGTCGACCCATTGTCTCCGCCTGCTCCTGCCCCACCGAACTCATCTCCACCTACCTAGACTCCATTTTCACCCCCTTGGTCCAGGAACTCCCTACCTACGTCCGTGACACCACCCACGCCCTCCACCTCCTCCAGAACTTCCAATTCCCAGGTCCCCAACACCTCATTTTTACTATGGACGTCCAGTCCCTATATACCTGTATTCCCCATGCTGATGGCCTAAAGGCCCTCCGCTTCTTCCTGTCCCGCAGAACGGACCAATCCCCCTCCACCGACACCCTCATCCGCCTAGCCGAACTCGTCCTCACCCTCAACAACTTTTCTTTCAATTCCTCCCACTTCCTACAAACAAAGGGTGTGGCCATGGGCACCCGCATGGGTCCAAGCTATGCCTGCCTCTCTGTAGGTTATGTGGAACAATCCCTCTTCTGTACCTACACTGGCCCTAAACCCCACCTCTTCCTCCGTTACATTGATGACTGCATCGGCGCCGCCTCGTGCTCCCACGAGGAGCTCGAACAGTTCATCCAATTCACCAACACTTTCCACCCCAACCTGAAGTTCACCTGGACCATCTCTAACACTTCTCTCTCCTTCCTGGACCTCTCTGTCTCCATCTCGGGCAACCACCTAGAGACAGATGTCCATTTCAAGCCCACTGACTCCCACAGCTACCTGGAATACACCTCCTCCCACCCACCCTCCTGCAAAAATGCCATCCCCTATTCCCAATTCCTTCGCCTCCGCCGCATCTGCTCCCAGGATGAGACATTCCAATCCCGCACATCTCAAATGTCCTCATTCTTCAAGGACCGCAACTTCCCCCCCCACAGTGGTCGAGAACGCCCTCGACCGTGTCTCCCGCATTTCCCGGAACACATCCCTCACGCCCCGTCCCCGCAACAATAATCAAAAAAGAATCCCCCTCGTCCTCACATACCACCCCACCAACCTCCGGATCCAACGCATCATCCTCCGACACTTCCGCCATCTACAGTCAGACCCCACCACCAAAGACATCTTTCCCTCCCCACCCTTATCTGCCTTCCGGAGGGACCACTCCCTCCGCGACTCCCTTGTCCGCGCCACACTCCCCTCCAGCCCCACCACACCCGGCACTTTTCCTTGTAACCGCAGGAAGTGCTACACCTGCCCCCACACCTCCTCACTCACCCCAATCCCAGGCCCCAAGAAGACATTCCACATCAGGCAGAGGTTCACCTGCACATCTGCCAATGTGGTATACTGCATCCGCTGTACCCGTTGTGGCTTCCTCTACATCGGGGAAACCAAGCGGAGGCTTGGGGACCGCTTTGCAGAATGACATGTCCATCCTTGGCCTCCTACAATGCCACAGTGATGCCACCCGAAGGCTGCAGGAACAGCAAATCATATTCAGCCTGGGAACCCTGCAGCCCAATGGCATCAATGTGGATTTCACAAGCTTCAAAATCTCCCCTCCCCCAACCGCATCCCAAAACCAGCCCAGCTCATCTCCACCTCCCTAACCTGTTTTTCCTCTCACCTCAAGCCACACCCCCATCTCCTATCTACTAACATCATCCCGCCCCCTTGACCTGTCCGTCCTCTCTGGACTGACCTATCTCCTCCCTACCCCCCTACCTACACTCACCTTTACTGGCTCCATCCCCGCCTCTTCGACTTGTCTGCCTCCTCTCCACCTATCCTCTCCTCTATCCATCCTCTATCCGCCTCCCCCTCTCTCCCTATTTATTTCAGAACCCTCTTCCCCTCCCCCATTTCTGATGAAGGGTTTAGGCCCGAAACGTCAAATTTTCCTGCTCCTATGATGCTGCTTGACCTGCTGTGTTCATCCAGCCCCATGCTTGTTATCACAGTTCTAGTGGCGTTGGGAGGGATAGTTTTAGCCTACTCCCAATCTGTGGTGAAAAGTGTGTGACCATATTGACCAAGGAAATGATGAATACCCTTTATCCAGGCATGGAGAATGGTCAGTTGACCAAGTTACCAGAGGGTCCCTGATGCCCTTACAATGAAGCAAGCAACACCAACTCTCATTTCACTATGTGTAAGGTGCAATTATCAAACTAAATTTGACACTGAGCCACAGAAGGAAATCTTAGGACAGGTGGAGGACATTTTAATCCAAGCATCCAAGAGAGAGAGAGGTCGAGCGATGGGGAGGTTTTTGGCCTGGCGAGCTGAAGGCATGGGGAATAAAGATAGAAAGCGAAAGTGGACAGGGGTAAATCTTGGAGGATGGAGGAGAAGCAGATAGTTTACTTACTTAGAGGACCCTGATCCTGTGAAAAGAAAAACAAACAAGAATTAATGTTCAACATTATGACCGGGGAACTTGTCGATATTTTAAAGATGCATTGGAACAGATATAAAGCAAACCAAATAACTGTAAAAAATATAAGGAGAAGGACTGCTTTATGACAAAGCACTACATAGGATGTACAGTAAGCCATGTGGCCCGGCAAGGCCATGCAAGAGCTTACTCAAGCCTTGTCCCATCTGTTTTCATACAAAATCAATCCTCATCATAGGCCTCCAGTTCCTTTTCCCTCTCCTGTATGGCTAATTTTCTCTTACAAACCACCGCTTCAAAAATTCCTTCTGCTGATGAGTTACATATTCTCATCACTCTTTGGATAAAAATGTCTTCATTGCATTCCCTTTAGGGTACTCCACCAAAATCTTTCTTTATTTTAAGATCTTGATTCTTCACCCCTCAGCTGTCTTTTCTTCAAGAGATTATTTCTTTCTTCACATGCCATTTATTTATAAATGTATTCATCGATACATAAGGAGCTATACATATTATATGTCTGGGTACCCATGCATTTCTGGTATTATCCTTGTACCCGGCCCTTCAAGCCTGCTCTGCCACTAAATAATGATCAGATTTTAACCTCAACTCTACCTTTCTGAATATCCCCGGTAGTCTTTCCCCAGTAGCCCATTCTCCAATTGGGACCCTGGGGTTTGGACACCATCTCGTCAGCGCTCCACATCTGTGCAGCTCACTCAAGCCCTTTCTTCACTGGAAATGCATCCTTTCTCAAAAATCTCTGACAGACAAGGAGACAAGATGTTACTCACTCCCTAAGTAACCCTTTCTGTGGGTGTAGTACATTCCGAGCCCACACAATGACAGCACCAAGGCGATGATTATTACGGTGATAACGATTGCACCGACATCAAGATCGTCTGCAAGCAAGTGGAGGATAAGTGAGAAGCAAACTATCTCATCAACAAACAATGTGAAGAAATGGAAGGAAGAACTTGCATCAATATATCAACTTTTACATCATCAGGACATCCCCAAAAACAAAGGGTTTTACAACAGTTACTTGAATAGGTGGTTTGAAATTTTAAATAATTACTTAATTTTATGAATGCCATTTTAATAGACAAAAGCCAGCAATCCTTATTATACGATATAAAAGCATTCAAAAAAGAAAAGATGCATTTATCTTTTGCTTTCCACCTCTATTACTTTGAAACTTTCAACCTCCCTCTTCTGGTATAGTCATTATTGTAATTTAGGAATCCAACTTGCACACAGTAAGATTCAACAAACAACAATATCACACAGTGTGGAGCTGGAGGAACACAGCAGGCCAGGCAGCATCAGAGGAGCAGGAAAGCTGATGTTTCGGGTCGGGACCCTTCTTCAGAAATACATGCTTCTCTGATGCTGCCTGGCCTGCTGTGTTCCTCCAGCTCCACACTGTGTTATCTCTGACTCCAGCATCGGCAGTTCTTACTATCTCTGAGCAATATCACACTGACCAGATAATCTGATTTATTTTTAAGAGCTAATATCGGTATAGAAGGAAGCATTGGCTTTGTCACCATGGACAGCTCCCTTTACTTTTCTGCCAAACAGTGCTATGGGATCTCTTTCTTCCACCTGATGGGGCCTTGGTATTAAACCTCATTGAAAAGACAGAGCAATCCCACATCCACATGGTTCAGGTCAGCATTGCTTCTTGTGTTCAAGTCTTAACCTTCTGACCCAAGGCTTGAGATGCTGGCCATTGATGGTGGACTGAAACCATGAAAATAGGATGTAATCGATGTTTGTAGATTTAGTCAGAGGTTTCTCATACAGTTTGAATAATGACATTCATCTGAAAAGGGAGAAACCACTTCTCTTTCTTGGGGAGTCAGTGTCAAGAGGTCATCATTGCTGTTAAAACAGTGGGGAGAAAAATAGCCGTTACATAGTTGGTTAGTGGGGTCATGGAGTGATTCAACACAGGGTCTGTTCAAGGCAGAGGACAATGTAACTTTTAAGGGAAGATGCAAATCTACACTGAGAGAGTAGGAGAGTGGGTTAAATGTGAACAGCCGGCACCGACTCCCAGAGCCTGATTGGGTGCCAACATTCTGAATTCTCTCTCTGTTCTTGGCTGCTTTTGCTGATCTGAGCTAGTGATGTTGTGGGAGAGTTTAATGATCAATCTGATTAGGAGAAACATTTTTATCCAGACAGTGGTAGCAATGCGGGACTTATTACCACATTGAGTTACAGTCTGGAAACACTCAAGGGGAATTCAAGTTAAGGGAATTGACGGAGAAAAGAATTGAGAAGTAAACTGATTGTTGCTGTAAAGTAGCAGGTGGCACATAAACACACACAAATTAGTTAGGCCAATGGCCTGCTAATGTCAAGTATATTTAACATTATTTGAAGTAAAGATTCTGTCTTAGATGCAAAACCATATCTAACGGAACCTGGCAGACAAGCAAAGAAGGTGGGAGATCATCCTGCTATGATTGCAGACTATAAAATAAAAATCATTGTCTAGGCTGCACAGAAGGTCTTGTAGCAGTAGGTTCCAGTCCAGCCTATGAGCCAGAAGCTCCAGGTTGGGACAGCCCTCCAGGACTTGATGACCAAGAAAGGTGTAGATGGCCAAACAGCTCAGATATCAATCTGCAAAAGGAAGCAGGAGAGATTCCTGGTCAGCGATCTGATGGAACGAATTTTGGAGCTCCACCAACAATAGCCAAGTCTGCAGACTATAACATGCAGGTCGATGTGTGTGGTGCCACAGGACCTTTGTGACAAATGGGGTGTAGGGTGTCTGGCTGATGTAGACGTAGATCAGACGGGTGCCAACAACATGGGATTTGACCCCTGTTCTGATAGGGATGGATTCAGGATAAGCTTTGTCCTCCTTGAAGTGGCAGTAGCACTGTGACTTAGGCAGGGAACTCATGAAAAAGGGAGCGTTCTATTGCAAGGAACTTCCTTCTCTCTTTAACACAAAGCAGTCTGAGGTGTGATTCAGGTACAAACACAGCAACACTTACTGACTTGCATGAACTGAGCTGAACATGTCATTGAACCAACTTTATTCTTTGCCTTACAGTGGTACGATCCACTGTTACTCTTTTGGACAGGGTTAAATGTCTGTTAAAGCAAAAAGAAAGGATAAGACTGACATAGAATAAAGAACAGAAAACCCTGGAAAAACTCAGCTGGTCTGGCAGCATCTGAGGAGAGAATGAGCTACTCAAGTGATCTTTTGGAGTTCAATGATAGTTCTAAAGAAGAGCCTTTTGACTCAAAACACTAATTCAATCCACAGATTCGGCCAGTCCTAATGAGTAATCAGATCTCCAGCACCCACTGTATTTTGCTTTAAGCACAGAATAAAAAATGTTGCTTGATATTATCTCCAGCTGGTTTCCAAATCTAAACTTACATTACAAGCTGGATCTCAAGCACAGAACCCATTCCAAATGTTTTCAAACCAACCTGTTCAGAGATGTTACTACACACCTCTGGAGCAGGTGGTTTGAAGCCAGTCCTCCTACCTCAGAGGTAGGGGCACTACCACTGCACCACAATGCCTGTAGGAGAAAGTGTTCTAATACAATTAGACTCCCCAGTCTTTTGAGATATTCATTCTTGGCGGTTGTTGTTAGACAACACTGGGCAGGATTTCAATTTCAATGAAAGTTTACAAGTTTGTCAGTTGTATCCTACACTTCCTGAGTATCTAACTTGAACCCTCTTTCAAGGATGACACTCAATATTAACCATCTTTACCAAAACTAGTCCTTGGGATGTGAACCAGATTGGACACAAGTATTGCAGCCCCCTCACCTTGCCCTCCAACTCCCCACCTTCCCCTCTGATCAAGCTGAGATGGTCATGCTAGGTCTGTTCCTGAACAGTCACCCATATTGGGTCAAATCAAATGCGAGCAGATCAAGCCATTTTCATGATATATTTGGACAGCTCATTGTAGTCATCAATTTCAAGCCATCCTATTTATCACCAATTATGCTGTTTTACAATTTCCCTTCTCCTAATTCTTATATTCCACATTTACTGATGCACCAACAATTTTCCACAAAGGTCAATATCCAGCATTGGAAGGTTGAGGCGCCTATCACCTATCCAGGGAAGTAGTTTCTAGAGGAGTATAGTTTCTACTTATGGTCCTTCACCTCTCTAACTCCTAAATCCAGCTTCTCAGACAGAGTTGAATCCTTTTACTACTTCAAAAACCTTGGTTAAATTTTCAAAAGAGGTCTGGGTCGAGTGGACAGGGAGAAACTGTTCCCACTCATAAAAGGATTGGGAATGAGAGGGCACTGATGTAAAGTGATTTGCAAACGTAGCGAACGTGATATGACAAAGGACTTTTCCATCAAACGAGTGGCTCAGGTCCAGAGATGTGGTGGAGGCAAGTTCAATTGAGGTATTCGAGATGGTTCTGTCTGATTATTTGCACACAAGAAAAAAAAAACAACGTTCAGGGCATGGGGAAAAGACAGGTGAGTGGCACTAATTTGTAAAGATCACTGGAGAACCAGAGCAGACATGATGGGCCAAATGGCTTCCTTCTGCATCGTAACCATTTTGTGATTCTGTGAAGTGAATATGCCCAGGTGTCTTAGTGCCTCCAGTGAGATGTCAATTAAGTTGTCCTTTCAGTGGGCTGTATATCATGCAAAATGCAAAGACAGACCAAAACAGGACAAGGACTAATCTCAGAAGCATAGTACTGTGGATGCTGAAATTTTGTAATATAAACAGAAAGTGCAGAAACATCAGGTCTGGGAACATCTATGCTCTTCTCTGAGTAGTGTTGTAGGATCTCTTGTATACCCCTGAGACGGGGTTGGGGCAGACAAGGTCTCAGTTTAATGTCTCCTTCGAACACAGCACGCCTGACAGTGCAGCACTCACTGAGCACTGTTGAGCATCTGCCTCCTAAGCAGAGCACACGCCACATTTTAAAAAAAATTCACAAGATATAGGCATCAGTAGCAAGGCTAGTATTTATTGCGAATCTCTCATTGCTCTCAAGGAGGTCATGGTGTGCTGCCCTCTTGAACTGCTGTGGTCCATCTGGATTGACCTTTTCTGCAGGTCGTTTCAGAGAGACAGTTCATTGTCAAACTTATTACTGTGGTCTGGACTCATATCACCAGAGCAGGTAAGAATGACACAAGTACATTAAAATGAAGCAGGGTTTTTATGAGAGCAAATGAAAGCTCTACGGCCATCACTCTGGGCAAGCTTTTAATTCCAGGTTTTTGAATGAATTGATTGGAGTTAAAATCTACCAGTGGAGCTGGGATTTGAACCCATGTTCCCAGGTTAGGATCATAGAATCCCTACACCAACCCTCCAAAGAGCATCCTACCCAGACCCACTCCCTACCCTATAACCTTACATTTCTCATGGCTAATCCACCTACCCCGCACATCTTTTTGGCATGGCCAACGCACCTACCCTGCACATCTTTTTGACATGGCCAATGCACCTACCCTGCACATCTTTGGACTATGGGAGGAAACTGTAGCAGAAACACACGCAGACACAGGGAGAACGTGCAAACTCCACACAGACAGTCGCCCGAGGCTGGAATCGAACCCGGGTCCCTGGCACTGTGAGGCAGCAGTGCTAACCACTGAGTCACTGTGCCACCAGTAGTAATCCAGTAACTAGTCCAGTAACACCAGTATACGCTGCCCTTTGAATCAGATGTTTCACACTTTCAACGACAATCAACCAAGTCAAAAACAGAAGAACCGACCATTCAAATCCTCACCATTAACCACAACAGGGTCCCTACTATCTGATTTAATTCTCCAAAATCCCCTGTTTACCAGTATTCCTGTCTTCCCATCCACAGTGTAAGAATTGTTGGAGGTTGAACCCTTAGCCGGACGCCCCAGGAGTACGGTGCCATCTTTGTACCAGGTGTAATTGGACGGCGGTGATCCTTCTGACTCCTTGCAAGTCAACATGACCTTCGACCCCGAGATTGCGGAGCTCGGAACTTTACACGTGGGAACAACTGGCGGCACTGGCAACGAGAAAACAGTGATGAGGCGGGCACGGCCACATAAATCACCAAAGGTAAAAAAAAATTCATAACAGACAGCGTGCAAGATGCAGGTGGTTAAGGTTCCTCTGACAGCACTTTCCAAGCCTGTGATGTCTACCTCATACAGCGATAAAGGGCAGCAGCTGCATGGAAACACCATCAGGCTCCTCTGCAATTTCCACATGACCCTGACCTGCAACTAAATGGCCTTTGCTGCTCTGGTGTCAGGTCAAAATGCTGGAAGACCCTCCTAAACAGAACCCAATGGGCATAACTGTACCTCACCGATGAAGGCCAGATAGCTCAGAGACCATATGCTTCAGATAATTCCTGTCAATTCAGATAATTCAGTCAATTCCTGTTGCAGATGATGTAGACTTGGGATTTGCCTCCTCACCCTGTCCCCTGAGAGTGGCAAAACACCACCAACAAGAAAGAGTCAAGGCCAACATCCCTGTGCTGCCAGGCAACAAGCCAAAGGCCTGCCTCAGGCAGAGCACAAATGAATGGATGGACACCATATGGACTGCAGTGGTTTGAGAAGGTGGCTCACCAGCACCTTCTCCAGGGCAATTAGGAACACCCAATGAAATGTGACCATTCTACTCATATCTATATTCAACAAATGAATTAAAAATCAAATTCTTAAATGTTGTTAATATGGCACAAGGAGGATTATATCATCTAAGCACATGGGATGATGTTTGAACAGGGTGATGAACTATTTAGCCAGAAACATTTTCTTTTAAAAAATGAGCAGGATAAAAGACAGAGAAAAAGTGGGGAGGGAGAGAGAGAGAAAGAGGAAGAAAGAGATACAAAGAGCATGACAGCGATAGATACGTACAAAGATAGAGAGAGAGAGAGAAGGGACTTTCAATCTTTGGGCCTTGGGCAAAAGCAGGCCCAAGCCCCAGTGCTGATGCAATTACAAACAAGGATGCTCGAGAGGGCTAGAATCAGTGGATGTGTAAACTTCAGTGGGTTTGAGGAAGAAGATTGTGGCCCAGTCAGCCCCTCGAGCCTGTTTCACCATTCAATGAGATTGTGGCTGACCTGTGGTCTAACTCCATGTAGCTCATAATCATTACTACCTTAAATTACCGAGGAAGCTGGTGAACCCAGCAAGCCCACTCCATCCAGACACAGCAGAAACCCACGTGCTGCTTCCTCTCCTTCAAATTGCAATCTCAACAGCCCTCATCAGCCTCCTCTGTTACCTCCTTAAAAAACTCCAGCAAGTTAGTTAAATGTGACTTTTTTTTTCTAAAGAAATCCATGCTGGCTCTCCTCAAATAATCCATGTTTGTCCACGTGGCTATTGATTCCATCAAGAATGACTGTATTTAGCGGGTTCCTCACCACCAAAGTTAAACTGACTGGTCTGTAATGAATGATTTATCCTTACTATCCCTTCTGAACAAAGTTTGCAATCCCCTTATCCTCCAGTGCATCTTAGCAAAACGAAGACGAAACAAATTATTGACAGTACCTCAACAATTTCCACTCCCACTTCTCTCACTATTCTTGGAAGAATCTCACCTAGGCCTGATGCCTTTCAATCTTTAAGTAAGGACAGTGTACCCAGTAGGCTCTCCTTATTAATCTTAAAGCCATCTTGCATCTGCATTTCATCCTCTTTCACCATAGGATCTACCTTGTCGGTAAAAACAGATGCAAAGCATTTGTTTAATACTTTGGCCATTTCTTCTGCCTCCATGAATAAATCACTTTTTTGATCCCTAATGGGCCTCACTCCTCCCTTCACCACACTTTTACTATTATATGCCTGTAGAAAACTAGATTTCCCCGTTTGGTTCACTGCCGGTCTCTATTCATTCTCCCTCTTTGCTCTTGTTTCTTTCTCACAACCCCTCAGGACCTTCAGCCTGGTTCTCAACTGTATTTTACACCTGACACCTGTCATAAGCACTGTTTATCTTTTTTATGAGATCTTGTACACCCTTTGTTATCTAGGGAGCTCTAGATTTTTTTTGTTTTGTTTTCTCTTTTGAGGGAACATACTTTGTGCTCAAACCAATTCTTCTTTGAATGTTCAGCTGCTGGTTTCCTTTGACTCCAAATTATTCGACTTGGATCCAGTCTTGCTGCATTGACACTGACTTCCTGCACCCAACCAACATCCCCCAATTAATTACTGCTAGTTAGAAATGTTCATTTTCCTTTTCCACAGTAATCCTGAACCTTATGATTACTGTCCCTCAAATGTTCTCCTAATGACTTCTGGCTCACCTCACTCCTAAGAACTAGGTCTAGAAGAGTTTCCTTTTGGCGTTGAACTGGAAACTTACTGCTGGGAAAGAAAAATCTTGATCACACTTTAGGAATTCTTGCCCTTTGCTGCTATCCCAGCTTATATTTGGACAATTAAACTCCTCCAGTTTAACAACCATGTGATTTTTGTCCCTCTCTGTAATTTCTTTTGCATTCTTTTTCCTCTATATCCTTCCTACGAGTTGGTGGGAAGTCTTAACTGCCTCATAGATCAAAAGTCTATCTAGTTTGTTCAATGATACAGACCTCCACAGGCCTCAAGAATTCCAAAGACTAATGAAAGGCTATGGGGAAATTCCTTTACTTTCTCCATCTAAAATGATGGTCACATATTCTGAAAAGGAGCCATTATTCCAAACATCTAAGCAGCTGAAGATGGTTATGGGTGTAGGGCAACACGTAACACATAATACTTCTCAACAAAGATTTGATGGGCTTCTTGAACCAGCGAATTGTTTTTGAGGCTCAGGTCCCATGAAGAGAATGAAACAAGTCATCCATTTCCTTCGTGATGTTAAGGGAGAATGTTGGCCAAGATACTGAGAGAACCTTGGGTCTCCTCCCAATAGTCTAAAGAAATCTTTGCTGATCAACTGAAGTTCAAGGACAAAAGGGGTATCAAATGCTGGTCCAGCCAGCAACATCCACATCCAATGAATGAATAAAAAAAAACTCTAGCTGAAGCATGGACTTAAACTTTTGAAACACTACTTCTGTAGATCTACATCATCATAACATCTGAAGCAAAATAAAAATTGCTGCAGTTGGGTTTGGGAGCCTCATGGTCACAATGCTGGGCTTGCTACTGAGAGGATAAATGAGAGCAACAAATGTTAGGAAGTTCTGAGGAAGGCCCACTGGACCCGAAACATTAACTCTGATTTTTTCTTCACAGATGCTGTTAGACCTGCTGAGCTTTTCCAGCAACTTTTATTTTTGTTCCTGATTAGGGTGTAGAACCTCGCTACACCAAATGGCTGTTTTGCTTAGCAAAGAGAAGTCTGCGGGGAAACCTGATTGAGGTGTTCAAAATTATAAGGTACTGTATATAGATAGGAAAAATCTTTTCCCCTTAGTAAAGGGGTCACTACCCAGGGGACATCTATTTAAGGTAAGGGGCAGGAGATTGAGAGGGGATTTTATGAAGAATTCTTTTATTTAGTGGGTGGTGGATATTTGGAACTCACTGCCTGAAAGGGTGATAGAGGAGGAAACATTACAATATTTAAATGAACACTTGAAACGCCCATAGCATTATGGGGTAGGGGCCAAGTGCTGGATAATGGGACCACAGTAGTAAGTGCTTGGTGACTGACGCAGACACAGTGGACTGAAGGCTCTCTTTCCATGTTGCAAAACTCTGTGATTCAGTTATAACCAGCGGGTGACACCTCCATTAAGGTTGTTAATATGACGTTCCTATCCCAATCCCAATTTAAGCCAGAAGTGAAGTGAACAAAAACAGAAATTGCTGGAAAATCTCAGCAAGTTTGGCAGCATTTGTGGGGAGATATCAGAGTTAATGTTTCCGGTCCAGTGACCCTTCTTCAGGACAGTTATGTTTTTGGTTCAGATTTCCAGCAGCCACAGTTCTTTCAGTTTTTATGACCAGAAGTGAAGGGATTGGTTGCAGTACTGGTCAGTACCAGCAGAGGACATGACATCACCACATATCAGGAAGAATCAAACTAGCCTCTTGAATCACAGACTTGCTACGGTACAGAAGGCCATTCAGCCCATATCCACACCAGCTCTTCAAGCAGACATCATTACCTACTGCCGATCTGCTGCTTCCCTCCATACCCTTGCACATTACTTCTTTTCAACGCTCTCCTGAATGCTTCAATTGACCCTCACTCCCCAGTCACACAGGACACCTGTGTTTTAATTATCCCCAGAGTTTTTGCTTCCAGTATGTCCCTGAAAGATCTCAAAATAGTTGCAATCTGTGGCCTAATTATTTCTTGCAAATATATGTATTAATTTTTAAAACTGGGGTATGTGAGTTTAAAAGCCACAATGGCATTTCATAGAATCCCCACAATGTGGAAGCAGGGCATTCAGCCCATCGAGTCCACACTGACTCTCCAAAGAGCATCCAACCCAGGAGCATCCCCCACTCACCGTAGATATGAAGGGCAATTTGCCGTACCCACCCAGCCTGCACATCTTTGGACTGTGGGAGGAAACCGGAGCACCTGGAGGAAATCCATGCAGACACGGGGAGAACATGCAAATTCCACACAGACAGTCGCCCAAAGCTGGAATTGAACCCAGGTCCCTGGTGCTGTGAGGCAGCATTGCTAGCCACTGAGTCAACATGTTGTCACAAACTCAAGTTTCGTGCCTGGATAGTCTCGAACCACAAACCTTTAAGTTACAGCCGGATGCTGACCAGCTCAGCCACAGAAACTGGTGAAACTGGTGAAACTTAATTTCAATTAATGGAATCTGGAATCACAAGTTCATCTTCATGAAGGAATCACCAACTGTCATTAAAAACAGATCTGGTTCATTAACGTAATGGAAGAAAGAACAAAATCTGCCGTTCTTACCCACTCTGCTTTACATGCGACCCCACACCAGACCCACAGCAATCTCGCAGATTCTTCAGTGTCCTCCAAACCGATCAAGTAAACCACACAGTTCAAGGTCAATTAGATCATATGACACAGGAGCAGAAGTAGGCCATTCAGCCCATCAAGTGTGCTCTGCTATCCAATTAGATCATAGCTGACCCGATAATCCTCAATACCACTTCCCTGCCTTTTCCCCATAACCCTTGATCCCCTTATTGATTAAAAATCTGTCGATCCCAACCTCCAATATCCCAGCCTCAACCACCCTCTACGGTACAGAATTCCACAGATTCACTATCCTCTGAGAGAAGAAATTCCTCCTCGTATCTGTTTCAAATGGGCAACACTTTATTCTGAGATTATGCTCTCTGGTCCTAGACTCTCCTCGATGGGGAAACAACCTTTTTGCATCTACCCTGTCAATTCCTTTAAGACTCTTGTATGTTTCACTAGGGTCATCCCTCAATCTTCTAAATTCCAAAAGTACAGGCCCAATCAACTCAACCTCTCCTCATAAGACAGTCCCTCCATACCTGATATCAGCCTAGTGAACCTCCTCTGAATTGCCTTCAATACCAGTATAGTTTTTCCCAGGTGACAGTTTGAAGTATGCCTTGTATAGTTTTGACCAAACCTCCCTACTGTCATACTCCATCCACTGTGATTTAAAAACCAATTCCATCTGCCTTCCCTATTACCCAATGAACTTGGACACTAGCTTTTTGTGGTTCACGGATGAGGATTCCCAAATCCCTCTGTTCCACAGCTTACTGCTGCCTTTCTCCATTTAAATAATATTCAGGTCCTCTCTGGGCCAAGTGATGGAAAATGGGATTGGCACAGTTAGAGCGCTTGTTTTTAACCAGTGCACTGTTCATAGGCTAAAGAATAATTGCCTGGGCTGTAGTCCTCCATGACTCTATTCTCCCTGCCAAAGTGCATAACCTCACATTTCCCCACATCATATTCCATCTGCCAAGTTTTCACCCAGTTTTGCATTTATATATCTCTTATATCCCCCTTATATCCCTCTACAGATTTTTTCTCACCCTCACCACTTGCCTTCCCACATATTTCTGTGTAATCTGCAAACTTGGTGATAGTACATTCATTTTCCTCATCTAAGTCATTGATATATTGGTAAATAATTATTGCCCCAGCACTCATCCATGTGGCACTCCACAGGTTAGAATTATAGAATTCCAACAGTGTGGGAAAAGGCCATTCAGCCCATCAAGTCTGCAACAATCCTCTGAAGAGCATCCCATCCAGATCCCCATCCTATCCCCATGAGCCCACGTTTCTACCAAACCTGAACATTTTTGGACTGTGGGAGGAAACCGGAGCACCCGGAGGAAACCCATGCAGACACGGGGAGAATGTGCAAACTCCACACAGACAGTCGCCCAAGAGTAGAATCAAACCTGGGTCCCTGTGAGGCAGCAGTGCTACCCACTGAGCCACCGTGCTACCCTAGTTACAGATTACCAGCCTGAAAATGGCTTCCTTATCCCAACTCTATCTTCTAGTAGTTAGCCAATGCTCTAGCCATAATAATTGACCACCTCCAATACCACGGGCACTTTTCCTGTTGGAGATGGACAAATCCCACAAAGGAGTAAAAACAACCCGCTGCTGTGCTCTGTCCTGCCGCAAAATATTCATTTTCAAATACGTCTCCAAAATACAATTTACATCCATATCTAACAACTTTTGGAAGTTATTGTTGAATCTGATAAAAAAACAAATTCAAACATCAAACAAAAAATAAATTGCTCATGTTCCCTTCTGATTCTTTTGCTGGTTATCTTAAAACTGTGTCTTTTGGTCACACGTGATTAAAACCTCTGTCAAGAGGAGGCAGGTTTTACAGAAGGTCAGAAAAGCAGAGAGAGGTTTAGGCACAGAACTGCAAAGCTTCGTCTTAAAGTGACGGAAGGCACAGCTGCAAAAGGTGAGTGACAAGAATGCAAAGGAAACGGGTGATAGACAAGAGACTGGAAATGGAGAAGTGTACGTTGAGATGGTTGGTGGGAGGTTACAGTGATTGACAGAATAGAAGAAACTGGAGCATGTAAGGGCCATTCAGCCCATCAAAAACCCGCTCTGCCATTCAACAGGATCATGGCTGATCTCGGGGCATCAACCCTATTGCCCTGCCATCTCCCCCTGAGAGACTGAAAATCTATCCTAACCAATGGTAAATGATGGGTCACTCATGACCCTCTGGGGCACAAAGTTCTAAAGACTCACAGCCCTTTGAGTAAAGTCATTTACCCTCAAATCTGTCCCTTGTCTCAGGACAGTGCCCCTGTGTTTTAGATTCCAAAAGCAAACAATCCTCAGCATCGAAACAAAAGTGAAGCACTGCAGATTCTGTTTCTTTATCACTGATTTTCAGCTAGTACTGGAGAAACTCAGCATGTGTGGCAACGTCAGTGAAGAAGGGAGAACCGAACTAATGTTTAGAGTCCAATGTGTTTCTTGCCCTGCTACGGGAAGGATGTTATTAAATTGGAAAGGTTGAAGGAAAGATTTACCAAGATGTCACCAGGACTGGAGGGTTGGATTTATAGGGAAAGGCTGGAAGGGTTGGAATTTTTTCTCTGGCGCGTTGGAGGCTGAGGGGTGACTTTATAAGATGTTTGTAAAATCATAACAGGCATAGATAGGATGAATAGCCAAGGTCTTTTCCCTAGGGAAGGCGAGTTCAAAACTGGACGGCATAGGTTTAAGATGAGAGGGGAAAGATTTAAAAGGGACATAAGGGGCAACTTTTTCACGCAGCGGATGGTGCGTGTATGGAATGAGTTGCCAGAGGAAGTGGTGGAAGCTGGTACAATTACAACATTTAAAAGGTATTTGGATAAGTACATGGATAGGAAAGGTTTACAGGGGCATGGACCAAACACAGGCAAATGGGACTAGTTCAGTTTAGGATACCTGGTCGATGAGTAGGACCAAAGAGCCTGTATCTGTGCTGTACAGCTCTATGACCCTTGCATCTCTCAGCATTGATTCTATCAAGCCCCTTCAGAACTTTATGTTTCACTGAGATTGCATCTCTCCCTTATAAACTCCAGAGATCCTAGGCTCAGGTCTCTCAGCCTCTCATATGACAGTGCTCTCATTCCAGGGTCTGGTATAGTGAACCTTTGCTGTACTCTCTCTCCAATGCAAAGGACATCCCACAAAGCAGGAAGGCTGCAGACAGATTTGAACCGAATCAGGAGCAAATGATTCCAACAGAGCAAATCTGTCGTAGCCTCCGATTTTGCAGGGTGCTCAGCGCCAGGCAGGTACTCAGGACATTCCAGGCATCAGGCAAAAGCCGACAACCCAACATAAGATATTGAAGGCATGTAACAAGACTCCCTCAAGAAACTGGGCAGTCTGCTACGGGCATAGGCTGTACAGTTCTGGCCAATAGAAACAAAATATTGCAGGGATGGTAGCAATCGGGAATAAAAACATTAAGTACTGATAAAAAAGAGTTAACGTTTCGAGTCCAATGTGACTCTTCCTCAGAAGGGAAGATTCCGAGTGTTTTCTCCCCACCCCCTGGAAGTGCTGGTTTGTAAACAACGACCTTTGACCTTGGGGAGATCCCTCAGCTCACCCAGTACAGAGAGTTTGAACTCCTTCTCAGCGAAGACAATCCTGTCATCCTTGGCTGTCACTTCACAGCGGTACGTGGCCATGTCTTCACGGGTCACCCTGAGCAGCCTGATGCTGTACCCGTTCATTTTCACCCGGTTCTTGTATTCATCTTCACAGAAAACAAACCAGAAAAAAATACTGAGAGGCTGTAAGTTGGGGAGGACGCAGTGCCTTTCATGTTAATGGGATGTCCCAAAGACTAACAAATTTATTTTCTGTAAGCAAACAGGATGCCAATTTATTGCACAGCAAGGTCCCACACATAGCAATGAGATGAACTGCCAGCTGTGGCTTTGTGGGTGAATTTAAAGTAGCCCATGGAGCTGTGTCAAAGAAGAGCAAGGGAATATGTGCCCAGGACTTTGATATAGTATACTGGAATCGTTATCATCCTTGGCAACAGAGCAGACTATGCCCCAGTTTAAAACCTTTAGTAAATTGATGTAAATGCATTAAAATGACAGGTCAAGTTCCCAAAGATTGGACTTCATTTCAGTAGGACTGATGCTACCCTGGTGGAACAGATGTTAATATCAGCTGAGGTTAGAGTTCAGGCTGGTGGGCACAATGGGCTACAAAAGACTTTTCTGCCACCCTACCGTACCCTCTGCTTGCCAAATGCTGCTGGGGAATTCAGCATCATTCTTGTGTTACTGTGACATTTCACTTCTCCCGTCGTGCTTGCTGAGCCACATTTTAAATTACCGCAGCCTCATCCAAACCTCACATTCTATCCTGCATTACCACCCACTTCTCAGTCACCCCTGGTCTCACAGAGATCTGCTGCTCCCCTTCTCTCATCTGGAATTTTTTCTACACCAACAATGCCCTTACCCACCTCCGTTAAACATTTTCCAAATACAAGCCCTCCCCATAAAGAAAGCTTTTTTTGCTCCTCCCACTGCCGTCGTTACCGCACTGCAGGATCCCAGTAATCATCTTCCCTTCTCCTTCAGGCTATCTACAGGCCTTCTCTAGACCTCCCTCAGACAAGCCTTGCTCCCTCCACCACACCATTTCAGCAAGGATAATGTGGCTCTCCGTATCTACCGTGCCAAGATCAGTACCTCATTCTTGTTCTCTTAAAACAACCTTCTCTGTGACCATGCCTTTCTCCCAGGTCCTCTCCATCCCAATGAATTCCCCTACCTGATGAGTCAAATTCATCAACTCATCAGTCCTTCTGTTTCAACCCCCTTAAACCATCACCCCAATCAAAACCTTCTCTCAACCTGTGCTCATCCCACCTCATCCAATCCAACCCAACCTAACCTCAGATATCCTAATTCCTCCCCACCCAGCACTGCGTGTGTATGTGTGATAGTGTGTGTATCCATGCGATGATGTTTGTGTGGTAGGGTGTGTGTGTTGTCTGTGAGATTGTGCATGTGAATATGTGTATATGAGAGTGTGTGTGTGATTGTGTGTATGTATGAGGGAGTGTGTGTTATTATGTGTATGTGTGTGAGTGTGTGTGTGAGTGTGTGTATGTATGTAAGTGTGTGTGTGATTGTGTGTATGTATGTGAGTGTGTGTGTGATTGTGTGTATGTATGTGAGTGTGTGTGTGAGTGTGTGTATGTATGAGGGTGTGTGTGTTATTGTGTGTATGTATGTGAGTGTGTGTGTGATTGTGTGTATGTATGTGAGTGTGTGTGTGAGTGTGTGTATGTATGAGGGTGTGTGTGTTATTATGTGTCTGTATGA
>JAHRHZ010000061.1:20849572-20859957 GCA_024137785.1 Ginglymostoma cirratum
GAAACGTCAAGTTTTCCTGCTCCTTTGATGCTGCTTG
Source organism: Ginglymostoma cirratum (assembly GCA_024137785.1). Lineage (NCBI taxonomy): Eukaryota > Metazoa > Chordata > Chondrichthyes > Orectolobiformes > Ginglymostomatidae > Ginglymostoma > Ginglymostoma cirratum. The sequence goes on from JAHRHZ010000061.1 coordinate 20,849,610, forward strand.
ACCTGCTGTGTTCATCCAGCCCCATGCTTGTTATCTCGGATTCTCCAGCATCTGCAGTACCTTTTATCTCTGACACTGCTGCACTTATTTTTTTAAAAATTTATTCACAGGCATTGCTAGGCCAGAATTTATTGTCCTAACTTGTCCTCCTGGATCATGTACTTCCTGCGGGTGAGGAAGTCCTCCCAGGGACAGAGACTAGTGTAGTCTTCAGCTTTCCAGGGGAAATAAAGGATACGGTCTTTGTTTCTGGAGAAATCTATGAAAAATACCACAGAACACCATGAGTAACTCTTCACTGCATTTATCAACGTGATTAAAGAATCTGGTTCAGTAAATTGTGAGGTTCTGTGAATTGTTCTCCAGAGATCTGAATATCCAAGAAAAAAATACTTCTTCACAATCCTGGGTATGCTGCATGATGATGTGACTGCAACTGTTTGCGTGGGATCTAAATATTCCATTGCTCATTTAGGTTAAAGGACTCTTGAGTATGTTGAGCATTTGGCACACCTTAGCAGCCTTTTCTCTCTGAAGGCCACCACTGATGAGATGATGCAACATTGCATCAGCTGCACCAGTTTAGTGTCTAACAATCTACAACAGTGAGTGCCTGATAATGAAGAACTGCGCAAGGATCAAAAGTGCTTGTGCACAGAGCAGTAGCTTTCATGGGCCGGCACGGTAGCTCAGTGGTTAGCACTGCTGCCTCACAGCACCAGGGACGTTGGTTCAATTCCACCCTCAGGCAACTGCCTGTGTGGGGTTTGCACATTCTCCCCATGTCTGCGTGGGTTTCCTCTGGGTGCTCCAGTTTCCTCCCACAATCCAAAGATATGCACGCTAGGTGGATTGGCCATGCTAAATTGCCTGTAGTGTTCAGGGATGCCTAGATTAGGTGGCTTATAGGGGAAGGGTCTGGGTGGGATGCTCTGAGGGTCAGTGTGGTCTTTTGGGCTGAAGGGCCTGTTTCCACACTTTAGGGATTCTATGATCTATGACACTGCTGCACTTGTTTTTTGAAAAATTTATTCATAGCCATTGCTAGGCCAGAATTTATTGTCCTAACTGGGGAAAGCCACAATGCTTTGGGGCTGGAGTCACATGTAGGCCAGACCAGGTAAGGATGGCACTTTCCTTCCCCAAAGGGCATTAGTGAACCAGATTGGCTTCTCTAACAGTCATTAGACTCTTAATTCTAGATGTTTTCATTTAATTCAAATTCTACTGCCTGCCTCGCTGGGGTTCAAACCAGGGTCCCCCAGAACATTATCTGGGTCTCTGGATTAACAGTCCAGCGATAATATCACTAATACGACAAGGCCACCATCTCCCCACTGTAGTGAGACCAGAACTGTGTTTCAGTGACACATAAGAGCACAAGAGAAATTCCAGCAGCAACGTGTCCAACACTTTCTCTAGATTCAATGGGAGGGCCATTGAACAAACACAAGTGCCCTTGATGAAACCAGCTCCACAAGCGTTCTGGCAAAGATCCTGAAAAATCAATTTTGATGGACCAAACCCTGCACCCAGATTGCTGAAAGCTGTTCCCCCACTGGCCTGTGTTTTTTCATCTCTCAAGTGGTCAGTGTTCCAGAAGAAGAAATTACCAAGAAGATTGGTGAGGGCAGAGTGGTAGACATTATTTACTTGGACTTTGGTAAAGCCTTTGACGAAGTCTCGCACAGTGGATGAATTAGTAAAGTTAGATCACATGGGTGAGCTCGCCAATTGAATACAAAATTGACTTAACAACACGAGACAGAGAGTGATGGTGGAGGGTTGTTTTTCGGACTGGAGATCTGTGACCAGCTGTGTTCCTCAGGGATCAATGCTGGGTCCACTTTTGTTTGTTATTTATATAAATGATTCAGATGGGAATACAGAAGTCACAGTTAATACGTTTGCAGATGACATCAAGACCGGTGGTATAGTGGAGAGTGAGGAAGGTTACCCACAATTACAAAGAGAATGTTGTCTGAGTCAGTGGGCTGAAGAGTAGCAGATGGAGATGAATTGGATAAATATGAGGTTTCACATTTTGGTAAAACAAATAAAGGCAAGACTTATACAATTAAAAGGAGGGCCTTGGGTAGTGTTATGGAACTGAGAGACCTAGGGGTTCAGGTAAATAATTCTTTGAAGTTTGCATTACATAAAGATAGGGTGGTCAAGAAGGTGTTTAGCACGCTTACCTTCATTGCTCAGACCTTTGAGTATAGGAGTTGGAACATTATGTTGAGTTTGTATAGGATGTTGGTGAGGCCTCTTCTGGAGCACTGTGCCCTGTTCTAGTCACCCTGTTATAGGAAGGATTTTATTAAATTGGAGAGGGTTCAAAAAGATTTCCCAGAATGTTGCCAGGAGTGGAGGGTTTGAGTTATAAAGAGAGGCTGGATAAGCTGGGAATTTTTCTATTGGAGCATGGGAGTTTGAGAGGTAACCTTATCGAGGTTTATGAAATTGTGAGAGGTCTCAATAGGGTGAATGGCAGGTGTCTCTTCCCTAGGGTGGGAGATTTCAAGACTAGGGGGCATATTTTTAAGTTGAGAGAAGAAAGATTTAAAGATGACACAAGAGGCATTTTTTTTTTTTACACAGAGAGAGCTACAGATCTACTCCAAAACCTTAGGGAGAGTGGTTTGTGTGTGGAATGAACTTCCGGAGGAAGTGGTGGATGTGGGTACAGTTACAATGTTTAAAAGACATGGGATAAGTACATGAATAAGGAAGGTTTGGGGGACATGGGCCAAGTACAGGCAGGCGGGATAGTTTAGTTTGGGATGATGGTCGGCATGGGCTGGTTGGACCGAAGGTTCTGTTTCCGTGCTGTGTAACTCTATGAGATGACCAAGAAAACACTTCAAACACACTGAAAGTCTTACTCTCGCACAGCAGCATAACACTGATGACGGGGAAGATCTTACCGTGAAGCCTACAGAATGATATCAACTTGTCTATCAAGCTGTAAATAAATGTGGAGCTGGAAAAGCACAGCTGATCAGACAGCATCGGAGGAGCAGGAAAGTCAACTTTTCCAGCTGAAACCCTTCATCAGGTCCTGACGAAGGGTTTCAGCCAGAACATTGATTTTTCTGCTCCTCGGATGCTGTCTGATCGGCTGTGCTTTTCCAGCTCCACATTTATTGACACTAGCTTCCAGCATCTGCAGTTCTGACTGTCCATCAAGCTGTGTTACGCAGGGAGGTCAAATGTTTTAATGTTGAGGCAGAGAAGATAACAGAACCTTGCAAAGTGGGACCTCAGAACCACCTGGGACATCTTGCCTTATGGGTCTTGAGAATCAGCCTTTACATCCACATGACCCACAGGAGAAACTAATGACCCTGAGTAGACATCTGCTGTGAATTAACAGTGACCGATTGGATGCTACATGGGTCTCACAAGCATATGGTTTTATAAACTGGTAACTATAATATTAGGTGAGGTGCAAACATTGACAATGAACCTCATGGGTTTTCAACTCTGCGAATTGAACTTTTTTTAAAAATTCAATTCAGGAATGAGGGCATCTGGCTAGGCCAGCATTTATTACCCATCCCTAATTGCTCAGAAGGCAGTCCTGAGTCAACCATACTACTGTGGGTCTGGTGTCACATGTAGGCCAGACCAGGTAAGGACGGCAGTTTCCTTCCCTAAAGGCTTTAGTGAACCAATTGGATTTTCCCTGACAATTGATAATGGTTTCATGGTCAACACTGGACTCAATTCCAGACATTTATTGAATTCAAATTCCACTCACTACCATGGCAGGGCTCAAACCTGGGTCCTCAGAACATTACCTGGGTTTCTGAATTGATAGTTCAGCGATAATACCTCTAGATCATCGCCTCCCCATCATTAGTCATTCTGGGATGAGAACAGCCCCTAGATCTATTAGCATTTCGCAGCAGAAGCCTTTCCCATGCACACCACCTTCCTGCACTGTGCGGGAGGTCCCGTCAAGACCAAGTCATCTATTTGCAGGTCACAGCAGAATATATGCGCTCCAGCCAATGTTGTGTTTAAGTTGTACAATATTGTAACAAGCTGAAACTTCTTGTGTGGGCTGTGCATGGGTCAGCTCCTTGAGATTACTTTACATACACAAACTCCACAAAAGACAAAGGGTGCTCACAGTGGATTAAACCAGTTGCACACTCCAAAGAAAAAAAACTTGTGGGTTTGTTGCCTGCAACAGTGCTCATTTACACCATGGCTAGACTCTTTTATGACCCATGCAGGCAATCTGGGAGTGTGGGCAGGGATAAATCTTACAAAGGTATATCCGGGCTACACTCTGACATGCTCCTGCCCCCATTAGGCTTTCCGGATTTTTCTGTCCTCCTTGAGTCTGCCCACTCATCCACAGCATGCAGGAAGGTAAGCTATTTAAAAAGGCAAAATTACCCCCTATTTTTGTGTAGCATTTTAATTTTGCAAGAAACGAGGCAGGAAGACTGCCTTTGACATCAGGACCATATTTGACCGATTGTGGCACCCAGGAGCCTTAGCAAAATTGGTGTCAATGGGAATCAGGGGCAAACTCACCAGTTGTTGGAGTCATACCAGGCATGTAGGAAGATGACAGTGATTGTTGGAGGTCAGTCAACTCAGCTCCAGGCCATCTTTGCATGAGTTTCTTGGGAGAGTGAGCAAGGCCTGATCAGCTTCAGCTGCTTCAATGACCTTATCTCCATCACAAGGTTAGAAATGGAGAATCTTGCAGACAGAGCAAGACCACTTAATGGAAATCGGCACATCTTGTGTTCGTGTAATAATAAAAAAAATGAAAATGCTTTGCTTCAGTGCTACAGGAGAAAGCTTGTTTGACTGAAACAGAAAAACTTCCAACCACTTTCTCATTCATTCCTTGGGGCTTTTCTGGGACGTGTGCCACATAACCATTTAATACAAAAAAACTGGCTGGTTGCCTGTGTCGCTGTCTCTTATTCTTCTCTGTTTAGTCAGAGAGATTGGATATGATTCAACACAATGGGTGTGAGGTGTATTTCATCACTAAGACAGCACAATGGGCTGCCTGTTATTTACAGTCAAGGCAAAGCAACATCAAAGGTCCCTCGCTAATGTCACACTGCTAACTGACTCACATCTCTGCATTATACCAGATGCTTGCATTAATACCCAATGGTTTAAAGCCATTCATTGGAACTTCTGCCCCCAAAATCTTCCTGTCGAAAAATGACCCAATAAGTGACAATACCTCCACGTCTGCTTTCTCAGTTTCCCTGGGCTGAACCCTAGTCACAAACACATCCTTAATTCCTCCACTTAAAAAGTTGTCGAAAGTCCCCAAGATGATTGAGCCACTTCTCATTGACATGTGTCCCCATCTGGGAGAAAGTGTCCTGCCTCTGAGGGTTGCTGGCCAATCAACTGACTGACATCTCTCTAGATGCAACTGCAGGAAGTTTCTGATGAGGAGGAGGCATGGAACTGGGTGAGGAGTGCTTCACGGGAGACAGAGGTCACTCTGGCAAGGAACACATTAATGATAATCATTCAATCATTCCTCAGAGAATGATTAACTCTGTTGATTAGTTTGTTTAAAAGAGTAAGCCATGCAAGAAATTGTAAAGAGACATGACATCAACAAATGGGGGATAGTAGGAACTGCCAATGCTGTAGTCTGAGAAAACAAGGTGTGGAGCTGGATGAACACAGCAGGCCAGGCAGCATCAGAGGAGCGGGAAAGCTGATGGTTTGGGTCTGGACCCTTTTTCTGAAGAAGGGTCCAGACCTGAAACGTCAGCCTTCCTGCTCCTCTGATGCTGCCTGGCCTGCTGTGTTCATCCAGTTCCACACCTTGTTACATCAACAAATGGATTTCTGGGTAAGCAATTTGCAATGGAGGCCCTCTCCTGTACAGAGTATGTAATGAGATTGCTAGAATGGGTAGGGAGACCAACACATTCCCCTGTGCCAGAAATGGTGAGTAGGTGACAGGCAGATACACAGCCCACATATGAGAGCAAAACATCACATTTATATCAGAGAAAAAAATGTTGCTGATTTAACGAAGGAAAGATGAGCAATGCAATCACACTGTACATTATTAGTGACATACAATTTTTTTGTCTCATCAATAATCAACCCTGAACAACTTTATGCCACCACGTAATAATGTGTAAAGGATTTCATACAAATGTTCATGACAAACGTCACTCAGAATGATGACAGCACTTTTCATATCGTTGAGTAAACTCATCCCTCCTGACAAGAAACAACATTCCACATTTATATTGCACCTTTGAATCGTAAAATGGCCCACGGCGCTGAGAGTGTTACCAAGCATCACTTGGTTATTCAAAGACAGGTGGGCAAACGCTGAATCAAAGCCAAAGATTTTTACGAAGCAATTTAGCGGAGGAAAGAGAAATTGAGAGATGTTACAGGAGGAACTTGAGAGTTACTAGTGGAATGAATACTTACAATCATGTTCATGTGTTTCCACTTCTTTATTTGAAGATGTAATGATGACTCCATGGCTTTGGTAAACTGAGAAGAAAGACAAGAAATAGCTCGGTGAGGTTGCATTGAACGTGACAGGCTACAATGTTTGTTGATGTTGGTCTAAACACAGAGCCATTCTCTCTGCTAATGGGACTTGTGTCGGGGGGAGTGGTCTCAACACTTACATCCACATCATGCGTAAAAACAGACATATGCCCTCCCTCCACCTCCTATTCCAAGGGTGCAGACTCATTCAACATTACCACAACTGATAAATACTTACATTTAAATAGTGCCTTTGAATGTAGTGCAACATCCAGCTTAAATTAGGTGGAAACTGGCACTGCGCCACTTGAGGAGATGTTAGGATGAATAACCAAATGCCTGATTAAACAGAATTAGGAATGTAGGAAAGACATTTAGACCATTAAGCCTGCTATGCCACTTGAGTAATCATCTCTTTAAACATAACTTGCCTACACTTTCTCCCTTGATGTCATTAGCTTCCAGAAACCTGTCAATGCCATTGGGAACATGCTTAGGGATTCAGTTTCCACAGCCCATTGGTTCCAAAGATTCACCATCCTCTGCAGATATTGCTCCTCATCTCAGTTTTGAGTGCACTACCCCTTATGCTAAAATTACAACTTGAGACCCACCAGCTGGGGGAAGCATCTCATCAACAACCATCCTGTCATGCCTTACAAGAATTTTGTAAATTTCAATAAGATCATCTCTTATTCTTCAAATTCACAGTCACAATTTCCTCAATCTCTCCTCACAAAACTATCCTGCCACCCCAGGGATTAACCTGGTGAAACCCTGTTGCACACTCTATGCCAAACGTATCTTTCCTCAGGTAAGGGGACTAAAACTGTATACAATATTCCAGGTGCAGTCTCACCAAGGGTCTATTCAACAGTAGCATGACATATTCTGGACTCAAACCCCCTTGCGATGATCGCTAACAAACTACTTGCCTTCCAAAATGCTTGCTGTACCTGCATGTGACTTCTGTACAAGAAATTATATTGCGATATTGAAGTTTATAAAACCATGATGGGCATAGATAAGGTGAACAACAAGGGTCTTTTCCCTTGGGTGGGATAATTCAAAACTAGGGAGCATATTTTTAAGGTGAGAGGAGAAAGATTTTATAAAGGACTTGAGGGGCAACTTTTTGGTTTTACGCAGAGAGCGGTTCATGCGTGGAGTGACGTGCCAGAGAAAGTGGTGGATGTGGGTACAGTTACAACGTTTAAGAGACATTTGGATAAGTTCATGAATAGGAAAGGTTCAGAGGGATATGGGCCAAGTGCAGGCAGGTGACACTAGGTCACTTTAGAACACCTGGTCGGCATGGACTAGTGGGTCTGAAGAGTCTTTTTCCGCGCTGTATGACTCTATCCATTTGGGCACCTGCACTTTCCAGACTCTCACGATTTAAGAAATATTCTACCTTTCTGCTTTTTTTTCAACGAAGTGAATAACATCATTTCTATTTACTTTGTATTTCATCTGCCATATTCTAGCGCATTTGCTTTGACTGGAAAAGTCCTCCTGAAGTATCCTTGTATCCCCTTCTAACTTATGTTCCCAACCAGTTTGGTATCATTAGAAAATTTGAAAACTTTACAATGGACCCCAACCTCCCAATCATTTATCTGAATTGTGAACAACTTGGAACCTAACCCTGACCCTTATGATACTCCACTATTAACAACCTGCCATCCTGAGATCTACTGCTGCTCTCTGCCTTTCGGCTATTAACCAATTATTTATTCATATAATTGTATTCCCCTCTGTTGATCTAAAGGTGCATCCTCCAGCATGCAGCTCACCTCCTGATGCCTAAGGCCTGAGTACCATCTACAATGCACAAGTCAGGAGTGTGATGGAATACTCCCCACTTCCCTGGATGAGTGCAGCTCCAATAACACTCAAGAAGCTTGACACCATCCAACACAAAGCAATCCACTTGGTTGTTTGCGGACGTGGTGTCACTCAGTCCTTCCACCACTGATACGTTATGATGGCAGGCAGTACCATCAGGTTGAGTCCGTGATTAAGAAAGCGAATGGAATGTTGTCATTTATCTCAAGAGGGTTGGAATATAAAAGCAGCGATGTGCTTCTGAGACTTTATAAAGTGCTAGTTAGGCCCCATTTATAATACTGTGTCCAATTTTGGGCCCACACCTCAGGAAGGACATACTGGCATTGGAGCGTATCCAGCGGAGATTCACACAGATGATCCCTGGAATGGTAGGCCTAACATACGATGAACGGCTGAGGATCCTGGGATTGTATTCATTAGAGTTTAGAAGGTTGAGGGGAGATCTAATAGAAACTTACAAGATAATGCATGGCTTAGAAAGGGTGGAGGCTGGGAAGTTGTTTACGTTAGGCGGGGAGACTAGGACATGTGGGCGCAGCCTTAGAATTAGAGGGGGTCAATTTAGAATGGAAATGAGGAGACATTTCTTCAGCCAGAGAGTGGTGGGCCTGTGGAATTCATTGCCACAGAGTGCAGTGGAGGCTGGGACGTTAAACGTCTTCAAGGCAGAGACTGATAAATTCTTGATCTCGCAAGGAATCAAGGGCTACGGGGAGAGTGCGGGTAAGTGGAGTTGAAATGCCCATCAGCCATGATTAAATGGCAGAGTGGACTCAATGGGCCGAATGGCCTTAATTCCACTCCTATGTCTTATGGTCTTATCTACAAGATGCACCGCAACAACTCACTCAGGCTCCTCAGGTAACAACTTTCTAGTCCATAACCTCTAAAATCTAGCAGGACTAGAGCAGCAGATGTAGCAGCAGCAGAAGGGGCAGCACGTTCTCTGAAGAACGGCAGTGGCATCTTCAGAGACAGTGTGGCTAGAATCAGTCGATCGGCCTCACACTGCTGCCTCACACTGCCAGGAACCCGAGATCGACACCAGCCTCAGGTGTCTGTGTAGAGTTTGCACATCCTCCCCGTGTCTGCGTGGATTTCCTCCCACAGTCCAAAGATGTGCAGATTAGGTGGATTGGCCATGCTAAATTTCCCATAGTGTCCAAGGATGTCCAGGTTAGGTGGGTTAGCCATGAGACATGCAGGGTGATAGGGTAGAGCGGTGGGTCTGGGTGGATGCTCTTCGGAGGGTCGGCGTGAACTTGATGGATTGCTTCCACACTGTAGGGATTCTATTCTATGATATGGGAATGCCGCCACGTTCCCCTCCAAGCCACTCACCACCCAGACTTAGAAATATATTGCTGTTTCTTCAATGTCACCTGGTTAAAATCCTGGAACTCTCTCCTTATTGCATTGTGCATTTACCAAGCCGAAGAGACAGCAACAGTTCCAGAAGCCTCTGCGGTCAAGGGAGAGTGGTAGAGTAGGCAGTTTCCAGGCTCCTGTACCCGGGCTTGTCCTCTTCATCGGCTTTTTCTCTCCTTTCCCCTTCTTCTTTTCTCAGTTTTTTGATTAGTCTTCACTTAAACCTACCTGATAAAGAGAGTTCTTCTTTAGGATGTGGCGGCTTCGTTGGGTTCCGGAACGGCAGTGGCATCTTCAGAGACAGTGTGGCTAGAATCAGTCGATCGGCCTGCAAAGCATGGAGCAAGGCCTCTCACTACCACAGGGAGTGGGCCCCTGACGGCAGCATGGCATGGGCTGCTGTAGCTCAGAGCAGGATTGTAGGGGCGGAGAAGAAGTTGGACTCTCTTCAAGTTATCTTTCGTTATATTTTGTTTTAGAGAGGAGCTGATGGCCTAGTGGTATTATTGCTGGACTGTTAATCCAGATAATGTCCTCTGGAGATAACAAGCATGGGGCTGGATGAACACAGCAGGTCAAGCAGCATCATAGGAGCAGGAAAACTTGA
>JAHRHZ010000061.1:20860357-20899178 GCA_024137785.1 Ginglymostoma cirratum
TCAAGTTTTCCTGCTCCTATGATGCTGCTTGACCTGCTGTGTTCATCCAGCCCCATGCTTGTTATCTCGGATTCTCCAGCATCTGCAGTACCTTTTATCTCTAATGTCCTCTGGACCTGGGTTTCAATCCCACCATGGTAGATGGTGGAATTTGAATTCAATAAATATCTGGAATTAAGAGTCTAATGATGATCATGAATCCATTGTCGATTGTTGGGGAAAAACCCAACTGGTTCACCAATGTCCTTTAGGGAAGGAAACTGCCCTCCTTACCTGGTCTGGCCTACATGTGAATCCAGACCCACAGTAATGTGGTTGACTCTTAACTGCCCTCTAGGCAATGAGGGGTGGGCAATAAATGCAGCCTGGCCAGTGATGCCCTCATCCCGTGAATGAATAAAGGGAAAAAAAATTAAGTTAATGAGAATGGTGCTGATGCACAGTCACAGGACTCACTTTTCACTGTATTTACATTGAATACACGTGACAATAAATGATTCAATCAGGTCGCTCAGCACCATCTTCTAAAGGGCATTTGGAAAGGGCTATAAACATTGGCCCAGCCAGCAAAGCCCATATCTCACAATCAATAAAACAAAGTGAAATTGTGATGTTTCACTCTTTCAGCTAGTAAATGGATGCTCAAGTTTCTCTTTAAATGGCTATTTTTCCCTGAGAAGATCCTGACATTAGAAGTATTGAGTGAGTAATTCAGCCTGAAGTGCTACCTTTTGGATGAGGTGTTAAGCCGAGGCACATGTACAGGTGGATGTGAAAGATGCCTAGGTACTTTTTGGAAAAAAAAACGACAGTGATCCCTCCCTAGTCAATATTTATCTCTCAACAAACACTGCTAAGTGGAGATAGCAAGAACTGCAGATGCTGGAGCCAGAGATAACACAGTGTGGAGATGGAGGAACACAGCAGGCCAGGCAGCATCAGAGGAGCAGGAAAGGTTGACGCAGTTTGGGCCAAATTGGGATGGCCTGACTGTTGTTTGGAGTCCATTGGGGATGATCTGGCTGCATTCCGACCCAAAATGTCGACTTTCCTGCTCCTCTGATGCTGCCTGGCCTGCTGTGTTCCTCCAGCTCCACACTGTGTTGACACTGCTAAATGGAGGCAGATTACCTACATGTTGTGTGTGAGATTTTGCCATGTGCATATTGGCTGCCTTATTTCCTGCAGACTTCAAAAACATTTTTCATTGGTTGTGAAGTGTTTTTGTTAGTCCTGAGGTCACGAAAAGCAAGATTTCTTTTTCTCGCTTTCCACGTTTACCACGGCGGCTCTGACAATTCTCTCTATTCTGGAAGTCAGTCTGGCTCAAAGCTGCAGTTGCTAAGCAACACACACTTTACAGGTCAGACTCTTCTCAAACTAATCGTTGTAAAAATGAGGAATGAAATCCCAAAATCTGTTGAAGCCGCAGAGCAGGAGGTAACTTCAAAACTGAAATTGACAGGTTTTTGTTAATTTCATGTGCTCTTATAGGGGCCAAGGCATGTGACTGAGATTAAGGTACGGATCATTAATAGTCCAAGTGGAAGGTGATGAATGATATAATTCTGCTCCTGTATTCTTGCTGAACATTCCTTTGGATGTCTTGCATTTCATTAACTATATATTTGCCACACTCCTCAGATGCCAACAGCATTTGATCTTCTAGATTCAGGCATGACTTTGAAAGAATACCATTGAGAATTTCAGGGTAATTTTTATTTGCTACATTCATGGAACCAGCCCAATTTTCATGTCACACCCTTGTCAACAGATATTCTCACACATTTTCACATTTACCAGTGTATTAGCTATGGGGGAAGGTCTTGATCAAATCTCATCTTATTCTCAGATGAGATTTCATTACATAAAACTTTTTCTCATGCCTATCTTGGTGCTTTGTTTTGTCAATCACCTTAAATAAATATCCTCTGCCTTTTGACCCTTCTGCTAAGGTGAATAGTCTGTCCTTTTCAATGATGAATAGACACCTAACCGTTTTGAATTCCATCAACAAATCTCCTTTCAACCTTCTCCTCCACTGAGAACATCTTCACTTGTCTAAACTACACAACCGAAGCTCCTCATTCCTGGAGTGATTCTCATGGCCAGTTTCTGCACCCTCTCTGATGTCTCCACATCCTTCCAGAACTACAGTCAAGACTTCATTCGAGGCATCTTCATTAATGCTCCTGCCTCTCAGTAAAACAACACCTTGCAGTTCCGTAAAAGTTCTTTGTGTACTGTTATGGGTCAGACCAGACCCCCTCAAAATATTTTAAGAAGGTAGCCTAGACCCTAACACTTTTCTTTTTTGAAGGCAAATGTAACATGCTCTGTTCCAGATGCAATTCGACTGGTCAAACTACTTGACGTTAAGCAAAACACCATTTATTCAACACTATTATTAAAATACAACAAAATAAAGAAGAATTTAGAATAACTTAACAAAATAATAGATATAGTAACTATTACGAGTTAACTGTTCCAATTTAGCAACATCCCATAAATGCAACCCTTGGCAAGAAGGCAAATTCAGAAAATAGATTTGTCTGCCAAGTAACCCAGTGGCAGAGAGAAACCTCCAGCTTCTAGTTGTAACTGAGAGAGGGAAAAGATCATTTCTACTTCTTCAAAACTCTGGCAGCTTCTGTTTAACCTAAAGGCTAAAAAAAAATTAGAAATCCTGGTCTGTGAGAGCTGGCTACACCCAACAGGCTGCTTCTATTGTTCCAACTTTAATAAAAAATAACTCAAGACCTCCCAAGCTGTTTACTGGCTTTCCAAATAGACAGCTCATTACCTCTGTCTTAAAACCTCTATTTAAAAAAAAGACAAAACAACCTCTTAAAGTCACGGCATTGTCACATTATATGAAGGCATTCTGAAGCATTTCACACAGGAGGAGGAACAGAGCATTCAACCCCTTAAGCTTGCCCCATAGTTTGATTAGATAATGGCTGATCTGTACCTCAATGGCAGTTATTTACCATAGATTTGATAAAACACTAGAGAATTAGACATCAGGGTGTTACATAGAACTGCTCTTCTGATCCTCAGAAATGAACTTAGCATCTGCATCAGCTCAGTGAACTGGTTCAGTGGATGAAGTTCCCAAACAAATTCACTTTGTCCTATTGTTGCAGAGGTTTTATAGTGGTTAATAAGCCACAGAAGGAGGATTCAATCATGTGTGCGATGTAACAAGGAAGGACAGATCTGTGTTCTAGTGTTGTACACGGTTACTTTTGCGGACAGAAGAGGAACTGATAGAAACCTCCCACTCCTTTAAGGGCTATATTTTCCATCTGTATGAGAAAGTACACATTTATCAAGATGATGCAATCCCTAAACAAAACTCTAATGTTCTGAGAATTGTCTAAATCTAAACTAGAGTTTTCACGAAAAAAGTGACTAGAGATTTTTCAAGGCTTGTTAAATGTTGATGCAGGAGATGGAAGACACGGGCTGGAGGGTATTGGGGAAGAAGGGGTGCAGAGGTGGTGCATATAAACAAGATAAAAACTAAACATGGAACAATAAGTGCTCATAAAAACCAAATTTCAAAACATCAACACAGCACTCCAGTGCTGACAGCTTGGCTCAATTGTGGCCTCGAGGTCAGAAGATTCAACCACTTATCCAGTCTGATTGAGGGTGTACTGGCCAACATTTATCTGAAAACCAATCTCACTGAAACAGATTATCGAGTCAACATTACATTCCTGAAACCTTGCTGTGCATAAATTGGTAGTAGTGTTTCCCACATTAAAACAGTGACTACACTGCAAAGTTATTTTGTTGTTGGTAAAGTAATTTGGAATATCAGGAGATCATGAAAGGCATGATATGAATTAATTCCTTTCTTTCCTTCCTGTCACAGGGGAGTTTTCCGTTTTATGACTGGTTGATGGTTGTTACTTAGTCTACCATCAGGAACTCATCCAGTTTGATTGTATACCAAATTTTATGTCACAGGGTTTCTTGCCAGGACAGGAGACAGTCACTTTGCAGTTCACTGTTCCGTAAGGAAGTAATTGAAGCTCAATCCACTCATGTAATGATGGTTTTCTTCTAGACATGTGGCCTGAGCGTGTAACTATTGACATGGCTAATAACAGGTATGTGACACTGAGCAGGCATAACCATTATTTTGTCAACGGATAAACTCTGAGTGACTCCCCCCAGGAAAATTGTAGCTCAGCAAGTTACATTTCTTCAGAGGTGCAGGAGATTCTTTCATTCTTGAACACTTGAACATTGTCCACCCACTGGAAGGAAGAAGTTTGAAAGACTCTCAGAGAGCAGCAGCACAATGGTGACTCCTCTGTCCAACACTTGTACTTGAACATAGCTTCACTACAGGAGCAAGCCCGTTACTTCAAACCCCAGACCAGACAGCCCACCTCGGCTGCACATCTTTGGACTGTGGGAGGAAACCGGAGCACCCGGAGGAAACACACGCAAACACGGGGAGAATGTGCAAACTCCACACAGAGAGTCACCCGAGGGTGGAATTGAACCCAGGTTCCTGGTGCTGTGAGGCAGCAGTGCCAGCCACCGAAACACCAGGCTGCCCCAATTTCTAACAACTAGCACCCATAAAAATTAAAATTTCGAAATGTCAACACAGCACTCCAATACTGTGGAATGTGTTGAATACAGGGCTTAATTTATTCTGGGTGTTCACTTGATGCTTAGCCCCTTTGCTGTTTAACTGGAAGGAATTTCAATTGGTGTTTAATGGACTTTTCTTATGACTGCAACATTCAACATGACTATACCTCCAGATCCCCATTAACCAGGATTGTCAGATACTTTAAAGGGGAAGATGTGTTCCATATTGAATTATTCCAAAACCTTGGCCGTTGTGAATAGGGCCCGAGGTGGCAGCACAGTATTTTATGCAATAATCTCTATTTAGATCAATGACATTACAATGCTGTGGGTTGAAGAACTCTTTCCGTGCTGTAAAACTCTAAGATTCCATGAAATTCTATTCAATTTTCAAGCTGCAGGTGAGAGACAGATGTTGGGATCACTGTTCTCAGGAGCCAATAGCTCCATGATGTTCCTTAAATCACATGGTGACTATTAAAATAGATTATTTCTCCATGAAGGCCATATGTGTCACAGCAGATACGTTCAGTTTCAGAGTGATTGTTTTCACTCACTTCAGTCCAAAATCTAAGCTGTACAGAATGCAGCGATAGCGAGAAGGAGTGTGCATTGTTGGAAATGCCAACTTTCACATGAGACAGGAGACCAAGATCCTGCCTACCACCTGAAATGAGTATGAGATGGTATCATTTTGAAGATGAACAAGGGAAACCTGCCTAGTGTCTCAATCCATATTTAGTCTTTTACCAACTCTGAAAAGAGATGAATTGATCATTACCTTACTGCTGTTTGTGAGCACTCACTGTTCACAAATTTCTGAAGGGTCTAGGCCCGAAACATCAGCCTTCCTGCTCCTCTGATGCTGCTTGGCCTGCTGTGTTCATCCAGCTCTACACCTTGTTATCTCACAAATTGTTAACTGTCTTTCCTCCAAATGCCTAGACTTCAAAATTACCTCACTGGCTGTAAAGCGCTTTGGGATGCTTGCAGTTTGTGAAAGATGCATGTTTTGAGTAAACTTTGATCATGTTTGTTGACAGCTAGCTTGAATGAACACGGATTGTAAATGAATCCTTACTCTGTTCCTCAGTTGATGGCAATGTCTACGGGTCAAATTCCAATAGGATTTATGGTAGAATTTGCAGCAAGTGGAATGCAGCAGGATACTTGCTCAGCCTAATCATAGAATCCCTACAGTGTGAAAGCAGGCTATTTGGCCCATCAATTCCACACACTGACCCTCCGAAGACCCACCCAGACCCACACCCCCATTCTATCCCTCTAACCCTACATTTAGAGCATAGAACATAGAACAGTACAGCACAGTACAAGCCCTTCGGCCCACGATGTTGTGCCGAACTTTTACCCTAATCCTAAGGTCTATCTAACCTCCACCCCTACCTTATACTTTCATCCATATGCCTATCTAATAGCCGCTTAAATGGCCCTAATGAGGCCAACTCCACTACCCTCTCCGGCAATGCATTCCACGCCCCTATCACTCTCTAAAGAACCTACCTCTGACGTCTCCCGTATATCTACCTCCACTCACTTTAAAACTATGCCCCCTCGTAATAGCAACCTCCACCCTAGGAAAAAGTCTCTGGCTGTCTACTCTATCTATACCTCTGATCATTTTGTACACCTCTATCAAGTCACCTCTCATCCTTCGTCGTTCTAAAGCGAAAAGCTCTAGCTCTCTCAAACTTTCCTTGTAAGACCTTCCCTCCATTCCAGGCAACATCCTGGTAAATCTCCTCTGCACCTTTTCCAACGCTTCACACCTTTCCTGTAACGAGGCAACCAGAACTGGACACAATACTCCAGATGTGGCCGAACCAGGCTTTTATATAGCTGGAGCATAACTTCACGGCTCTTGTACTCAATTCCTCTATTAATGAAAGCTAACACACCATACGCCTTCTTAACAACTCTGTCTACCTGGGTGGCAGCTTTCAGGGAACTGTAGACATGAACCCCAAGATCCCTCTGCTCCTCCACACTGCCAAGAATGTTTCCGTTAACCCTGTATTCAGCTTTCAAGTTTGTCCTTCCACCTCACACTTTTCAGGGTTAAACTCCATCTGCCACTTCTCAGCCCAGCTCTGCATCCTATCAATGTCCTTTTGTAACCTAGAACAGCCCTCCGCACTGTCCACAAAGCAACCCACCTTCATATCGTCCGCGAACTTACTAATCCACCTTTCCACGCCGTCATCCAAATCATTTACAAAAATCACAAATACAAGAGGAACGAGAACAAATCCTTGTGGTACACCACTCGTAACTGAGCACCATGTTGAATATTTTCCATCCACTACCACCCTTTGTCTTCTAAGGGTCAGCCAATTCTGAATCCAATCGGCCACATTTCCCCCTATCCCATGCCTCCTCACCTTCTGCATGAGCCTACCATGGGGAACCTTATCAAACGCCTTACTTAAATCCATGTATACGACATCTACTGCTCTACCTTCATCCACGTGTTTGGTCACCTCTTCAAAGAATTGAATAAGGTTTGTGAGGCATGATCTACCCCTCACAAATCCATGCTGTCTATCACGAACCAAACTGTGCCTATCCAAGTGATCATAAATCTTATCTCTCAGAGATCTTTCCAATAATTTGCCCACCACTGATGTAAGACTAACTGGCCTGTAGTTTCCGGGGTTATCCCTATTCCCTTTTTTGAACATTTGCCTCTCTCCAATCTTCCAGCACTATACCCATGGACAGTGAGGAAGAAAAGATCATCGTCAAAGGCCCTGCGATCTCTTCCCTCCCTTCCCATAGAATCCTTGGATAAATCCCATCAGGCCCGGCGGACTTATCCATCTTCAACCTCCTCAAAATTCCTAGCACATCCTCCTTACTAACATCGACCTCCTCTAGCCTACCAGCCTGTTTCACACTGTCCTCCTCTACAACTAGGTCCCTCTCAGTTGTGAATACTAAAGAAAAGTATTCATTAAGGACCTCTCCTTTCTCTTTAGGCTCCGTGCACAAATTCCCTTTACAATCCTGGATCGGCCCTACCCCTTCTTTGGTCGTTCTCTTATTCCTCACATCCGTGTAAAAAGCCTTGGAGTTTTCCTTGATCCTATCTGCCAAGGTTTTCTCATGCCCCCTTATAGCTCTCCTAAGCCCTTTCTTCAGCTCCTTCCTGGATAACTTGTATCCCTCTAGAGCCTTTTCCATTCCTTGTTTCCTAAACCTTACATAAGCCTCCTTCTTCCTCTTAACTAGTCGTTCGACCTCTCTTGAGAACCAAGGCTCCCTCACTCGACCACATCTTCTCTGCCTGCTAGGGACAAACATATCGAGCACACGCAGTATGCATTCCTTAAACAATCTCCACATTTCTATGGTGCTCTTCCCTGACAGCATCTGTTCCCATTTTATGTTACCCAGTTCTTACCTAACAGAATTGTGATTACCCTTCCCCCAATTATAAACCTTACCCTGCTTTATGTACCTATCCTTTTCCATGACTATTGTAAAAGTAACAGAGTTATGATCGCTACCGCCAAAATGCTCTCCTACCAACAGGTCTCACATTTGGCTCGGTTCATGGCCAAGCTCCAAATCCAACGTGGCCTCTCCTTGTGTTGGTCTATCTACATACTGTATCAGGAATCCTTCCTGAACGCACTGGACAAAATCCGCTCCATCTAAACTATTACAACTAAAATATTTCTAATCAATATTTGGAAAGTTGAAGTCACCCATGACTACAACCCTGCGGCTTCTGCACCTTTCCAGTATCTGCCTCCCAATCCGCTCCTCTACTCCTCTGCAACTATTAGGGGGTCTGTAAAAAAAACCCCAAAGTGACTGCTCCTTTCTTGTTCCGGACCTCAACCCAAACTGACTCTGTAGACATATCATTCTCGAACTGCCTTTCAGTAGCTGCTATACTAGCCCTGACCAGCAATGCCACTCCCATGCCTCTTTTTACACCCTCCCTAGTTCTTTTAAAGCATCTCAATCCTGGAACTTCCAACAACCATTCCTGTCCCTGAGTTACCCAAGTTTCTGTAATGGCCACAACATCACAGTTCCAAGTACTGACCCATGCTCTAAGTTCATCCGCCTTATTTCTGATACTTCTAGCATTGAAGTATACGCACTTCAAACCATCTCCGTGTCCACAATTACGCTCCATCGACCGCATTTCTTTATTAACAACCTCAGTCCCTGTTGCGTCTGTTGGAAGGCTGAATACCTCATCCTCTGAATCACAAATCTTGTTCCCCGCCCCCTGCCAATCTAGTTCAAACCATCCCGTATAGCTTGAGCAAACCTCCCTCCCAGGATATTTGTGCCCTTCCGGTTCCGGTGTAACCTGTCCTTACTGTACAGGTCCCACCTTCTCCAGAATGTGCTCCAATTATCCACATAATGGAAGCCCTCCCTCCTACACCAGCCCTGTAGCCACGTGTTTAGCTGCACTCTCTCCCTACTTCTTACCTCGTTATCACGTGGCACTGGTAGTAATCCAGAGATAACTACCCTGTTTGTCCTGGACTTCAGCTTCCAACCTAACTCCCTGTACTCGTTTTTCACATTCTCTGTCCTTTTTCAACCTATGTCATTGGTATCGATGTGTACAAAGACTGCTGGTTGCTCACCCTCCCCCTTAAGGATCTTGAAGACACGATCCAAGGCATCACGGACCCTGGCACCAGAGAGGCAACATACTATCCGTTCATCTCGTTTGCATCCACAGAATCGCCTGTCTGTGCCTCTTACTATTGAATCCCCCACTACTATTGCTCTCCTCTTCTCCCCGCTTCCCTTCTGTGCCACAGAGCCAGGCTCAGTGCCAGAGACCTGTCCGCTATGTCCTTCCCCTGGTAGGTCGTCACCCCCAACAGTATCCAAAACAGTATGCTTACTATTGAGGGGAACGGCCACAGGGGTTCCCTGCACTGTCTGCCTATTCCCTTTCCCCTTCCTGACAGTCACCCAGCTACCCTTCCCATGGCTAAGATCAGAAGTCACATGACACTGGGTCATAGCCCAACAGGTTTATCTGAAATCACAAGCTTTTGGACTTCTGCTCCTTTGTCAGGTGGTGAAGGGAAGTACATAGGCACAAAATTTACAGGCAGAAAGATCAAAAGAAAGTGCATACGCTGTTAGTGGAGTGTCGACAGGCTAAATAATAGGTCTCTGCTGGTGACCAAAGTGTCAGACAGTGTGAGTAAAGTGCCAACAGCTGAATAGCAAGTGAAGGGATGATCTATAATCCAATTAAATGAGGCAGAGAGATAATTACAAAAAATTAAAAATAAGGTGGCGCTGGAGACAAACCAAATGACTGGAATAACATGTTAGATGTAAGAGTTGCATTCCAAGGGTCTAACCAAAGTAATAAGTAATCCAAAACAGTTCAAGTTAATTAAGGTAGAGAGATCACAACAAGTTATCAAGGTGATGGTGTCAAAGCAGGACAGTGAGGAAGATTTTACAGATACGCATGACCCCGCCCTACTGTCCAATCAACGACGATTCTATGTTGTTGTGCATCTTGAAGACCACCTTGGAGGATGCTTACCCAAAGAGTAGAGGCTGAATCGCCAAACAGGAATGTTCCCTCCTAGTTGGGGAACACGTCCGCGGTCAAAGGCATGCAGCCTATGATCTTTGGGTAAGTGTCCTCCAAGGTGGGCTTCAAGACGCATAACAATGCAGAGTCGCCAAGCAGAAACTGATAGCCAAGTTCCATACACGTGAAAATAGCCTCTCCTGTAATCTTGGGTTCATGTTGCGCCACATGTAACCTCAACACACTGTTCTGTGTTTGTAAAATTTTCCCTACTGTTCTGTTTTGGCACCATCACCTTGATAACCTGTTATGATAGAAAATAGAAGATAGAAGCAGGAGTAAGCCATTTGGCCCTTTGAGCTTACTCTGCCATTCATCATGATCATGGCTGCTCATCCAACTCAATAGCCTAATCCTGCTTTCTCCCCATAACCTTTGATCCCATTCGCCCCAAGTGTTATGTCTAGCCACCTCTTGAATACATTCAATGTTTTGGCATTAACTACTTCCTGTGATAATGAATTCCACAGGCTCACCACTCTCTGAGTGAAGAAATGTCTCCTCATCTCCGTCCTAAATTGTCTCCCCTGAATCCTCAGACTGTGACCACTGGTTCTGGATACACCCAGCATTGGGAACATCCTCACTAGGTCCCCCCTCATTCGTCTGAACTCCAGCGAAAACAATCCTAACCTAGTCAATCTCTCAGCATATGTCAGACCTGCCATCCCCGGAATCAGCCTGGTAAACCTTCGCTGTACTCCCTCGAGATCAAGAGCATCCTTCCTCAGAAAAGGAGACCAAAACAACAGGCAATATTCTAGGTATGGTCTCACCAAGGCCCTGTATAACTACAACACATCCCTGCTCCTGTACTTGAAACCTCTCACAATGAAGGCCTTCTTTACCGCCTGCTGCACCTGCATGCTTACCTTCAGTGACTGGTGCACAAGGACACCCAGGTCCTGCTGCACACTCCCCTCTCCCAATTTACAGCCATTCAGGTAGTAATCTGCCGTCTTGTTTTCATTTCCAAAGTGAATAACCTCACATTTATCCAAATTATACTGCATCTGCCATTGATTTGCCCACTCACCCAACCTGTCCATATCATGCTGAAGGATCTCTGCATCCTTGTTACAGTTCACCCTCCCACACAACTTGGTATTCTCTACCTTAATTAGTTTTTACAGTTTTGGATTACTTATTCTTTTGGTTAGAGCCTTGGCATGCAACACTTATATCTAACATGTTATTCCAGTCATTTGGTTTGTCTCCAGCACCACCTTATTTTTATTTTTTTGTAATTATCTCTCTGCCTCATTTAATTGGACCATTTAATCATCCCTTCACTTGATAGTCAGCTGTTGGCACTTTACTCACACTGTCTGACACTTTGGTCACCAGCAGAGACCTATTATTCAGCCTGTCAACACTCCACTCACACCATTTGTACAATCTTTTGATCTCTCTGCCTATAAATTCTGTACCTATGTACTTTCTTTCACTTCACCTGACGAAGGGGCTACATTCCGAAAACTTGAGATTTCAAATAAACCTGTTGGACTATAACCTGGTGTCAAATGATGTCTGACCTTGTCCTACCCAGTCCAACACTAGCACCTCCACACCATGTTTCCCATGGCTAACCCACCCAACCTGCACATCCCGAGACACTGGTCAACTTAGCATGGCCAATCCACCTAACCTGTGCAGCTTTGGACTATTGGGGGGAAACTGGAGCAGTCAGAAGATACCCACACAAACATGGGGAGAATGCACTAACTCCACACAGACAGTTGCCTGAAACTGGAATCGAACCCAAGTCCCTGGCTCTGTAACCAATGTGCCACCCCATAGCAAAATTCAACTCAGTTGTTGCCTCCAGCCACTGCTGTAGCTGGTATCCTCTGTTAGGCTTAAGCAGGATTTCATTTCTGCAGGAACAACACTTTTGTCACTTTACATCTGATGAACAGTTTCTCCTTTAATCATGTTATGTTTTTATTGGTTCTGGTAATGAAGCACCTCGCTCCCAACACCTCTAACAGCTCTGACAGGAATGACAGCTATGATGCTGATGCCTCTTGCTCTGGGAATATCATTTAAAGGTTCATCGATCCCTCTGAAGCGGTGTGTTGCACAAATATAGCAGTAATGGCACATTGCTGCAAATCACATCAATTTGACTTGAAAATTTTGTGAGCAGTAAGAACATAGAACAATACAGCACAGTACAGGCCCTTCGGCCCACGATGTTGTGCTGACCTATTATCCTACTCTAAGATCAAGCTACACTGCATACCCTACATTATAATATCACCCATGTGCCTATCCAAAAATCGCTTAAATGTTCCTCATGTATCTGACTCCACTACCACTGCCGGCAGCGCATTCCACACGCCCACCACTCTCTGTGTTAAAAACCTACCTCTGACATCTCCCCCATACCTTCCTCCAATCACCTTAAAATTATACCCCCTCATAATAGTCATTTCCGTCCTGGGAAAAAGTCTCTGGCTATCCACTCTATCAATGCCTCTCATCATCTTTACACCCCTGTCAAGTCACCTCTCATCCTTCTTAGCTCCAATGAGAAAATCCCTAGTTCCCTCAACTTTTCCTCATAAGACCTGCCCTCCAGTCCAGGCAGCACCCTGGTAAATCTCCTCTGCACTCTCTTTAAAGCTTCCATATCCTTCCTATAATGAGGCAGCCAGAACTGAACACAATATCCCAAGTGTGGTCTAACCAGGGTTTTATAGAGCTGCAGCATAACTTCACGACTCTTAAACTTAAACCCCCAGCCAATGAAAGCCAACACACCAAACACCTTCTTAGCAACCCTATCAACTTGGGTAGCAACTTTGAGGGATCTATGGACGTGGATCCCAAGATCCCTCTGTGCCTCCACACTGCCAAGAATCCTGCCATTAATCCTGTATTCTGCATTCAAATTCAACCTTCCAAAATGAATCACTTCACACTTTTCCGGGTTGAATTCCATCTGCCACTTCTCTGCATCCTGTCAATGTCCCGTTGCAACCTACAACTGCCCTCCACGCTGTCCACAACTCCACCAACCTTCTTACTAACCCACCCTTCCACTTCCTCATCCAAGTCATTTATAAAGATCACAAAGAGTAGAAGTCCCAGAACAGATCCCTACGGAACGCACACTGGTCACCGAGTTCCAGGCTGAATACTTTCCATCTACTACCATCCTCTGTCTTCTATTGGACACTCAGTTCTGTAAGAACTAGGAGAAGGAGTAGGCAATTCAATCTCTTGAGCGTTCCACCATTTAATATGATCTCAGTCTCAATTTCGTTCGTAACTCCATTCTCCTGCCTACTCTCCACAGCCCTTCAACCTGTTACTAATCTCCAGACAGTATAGGCCTAAACTGCTCAATCTCTCTTTATAAAATAAATCCCTCATCCGTGGGATCAATCCACAATCTCAAAAACATTCTGGAAAGAAATTCCCCGTTTCTTTCTTCCTCTCCCACCAACTTAATTGGCAAAATTAAGGGAAATTATTGCAGAAAGCAAATCATGCCTGTCAAATGGACTGGAATTCTTTGAGGACAATAATGAGTGTAACAGCTGATCAGGAGTGCTAGTGGATGTGGTTTATTTTGACTTTCAGAAGGCTTTCAACAAAGTCCAATTTAAGAGATTAATGTATAAAACTAAAGGACTTGGGCTTGGGGGTCATGTATTGAGTATAAACTGGTTATCTTCAGGTTTGAGAGGCTTTTTACTGAAGAGGAAGGACAGCTATTTCCATTCCAGAGGTCTGATGGCTTCTTCCTCGAAAATTCACACCCAAAAGCTGATCAGTTTCCTTGGAACCAATCATCGTAGCCAACAGACAAGGGGCTTTTATCATTATTAACCGATCAGCTACTTGTTGCCAGCCAAAGCTCCATTCATACACAGAAGCGTGGCTGCAGTTTGTGTAACTAAAATTTCCCCGCTGTTTGAACCAACAGCGGTGTAAACAACACTTACAGTGATGTCAGGTTATTTGCTTTTTAAAAATGCAGCGTTCGTTTGACAATCCATGGTTTTTAATACGAATTCTTTTCCCGTTTCAGAGCAATTAAAACTAAATAAAAGAGATGGTCTTTACTTTTTTAAAATTCATGCATGGGATGAGGGCATTGCTAATTAGGCCAGCACTTATTGCCCATCCCTAATTGCCCAGGCAGCAGTTAAGAGTCAAACACATTGCTGTGGGTCTGGAGTCACATGTAGGCCAGACCAGGTAAGGATGGCCGTTTCCTTCCCTAAAGGACATTAGTGAACCAGATGGGTTTTTCCTGACAATCAAACCATAGACTCACGGGCTACATTAGATTCTTAATTCCAGATTTCTTCTTAATTCAAATTCCACCATTTGCAGTAGTGGGATTCAAACCTGAGTCCCCAGAACAATACCTGGATCTCTGGATTAACAGTCCAGCGATAATATCACTAGGCCATCGCCAATGGTTAGAACTGATTTATTTAATAGCTTCTTGTTAAGGTATTTGGTCTGTGCTTTGATTAACTTGAATTCATCAGGCAGGAATATTGGGGATTTTGAGTAATTAGATTAAATATTTAATTGTTGTGTTCACCCTGGGGGAGGACTTGAGACACAACCAAATGGGCCATGACACTGACCATTCCCCATATCCCTCAATTCTCTGACAGACGAAAATCTGTCTACCCCAGCTCGAAATGTGTTCCATGATGGAGCACCCACTCTCTTTGGTGTTGACTTACAGCCCATTGAGTAAAGGCATTTCTCCAAATCTCAGTCCTAAACAACTGGCTTCTTAACTGAAAATTCTGCCCCCTGTGTCTTAGATTCCTCTGAGCAGTCTGTGTCTACCCTGTCAAGCCCCTTCAGTATCTGAATGGGATCACCTTTCATTCCATTACATTCCAGAGAATATAGGCCCAGTTTACTCAGCATCTCATCAGTGAGTGATCCTCCTTGTCCAGCTTTCCTGTTCTCCAGCACAAATATTCCCCTGATGATAAAAGGAGGATATCTTTGTAACAGCACCCTTCTTGACCTCTCAAATACCTTGCAGCTACTAAAATAAAAGGTGTTTGAGAGGTCAAGAAGGGTTTTGAAGTGTAATCACTGGTGTAATGTAGGAAACACAGCAACTAATTTTCTTACAGCAAGCTTCCACAATGTAATTATGATAAGGAGATCTGAAAACAAAAAATGCTGGAGATCACAGCGGGTCAGGCAGCATCCATGGAAAGAAAGCAGGCTAACGTTTCGTTATCAGAGCTGATAAGAGACCTGTTTTCCTACTGTCGTCCAAAATGTTAAAGATTCGACAGAACGCACATGGAAAACTCCAGTGCTCTACTTCAAAATGGGATCTTTAGCATCCACCCGAGAAGGTAGAAGGAGACTTGATTTATCGTCGCAAGTAAAAGACTGCACATTCGACAGCCCAGTACTCCTTTAATACTGCATGGGAATGTTGCTGGGGTCTAGAGATTGAGGTCACAGCTTTGTGACTCAGAGTTGAGAGTGCTACCAACTGAGCTACTCTCTGACAGATAGAATTGCTACTGTGTGGAAACAGGCCATTCAGTCCATACCAACCTTCCGAAAAGCATCTCACCCAGGCCCACCCCCCACACTATAACCCTGATTCCCCATGACCAATCCACCTAACCTGCATATCTTTGGACTGTGGGAGGAAACCAGAACACCCAGAGGAAACCCATGCAGACACAGGGAGAATGTGCAAACTCCACACAGACAGTCACCCAATGGTTGGAATCGAACACAGGTCCCTGACACTGGGAGACAGCAGTGCTAACCACTGTGCCACCCTGGGTACATAGGGTAAACTGAAAAGGACTTTTCATCTTGGTGGAGGAATCAATGACGGGGGTTTGGGGGAGGGCAGAGATTTGAAAATAAGGGAGAGAAGGTTTAGAGGAGATAGGAGTAAAACCTTTTTCATCCAGAGGCTGGTGGGAATCTGGAATTCATTGCCTGTGAAGGTGATAGGTGTGGAAGCCCCCATAGTGTTCAAGGACGATTTAGATGTGCAGTTGTGATGCAAAGGCTCACAAGAGCATGGGCCAAGTGCTGGAAAATGGGATTAGAATAGTTAGGGGTTGCTTTAAACTGACTCAGAGGCAATGGACCGAAGAGCCTTTCTCTGTACTGCAGACCTCTCTCTCATTCTCTGACATGCATTAAACCCGCATGGGGAGGGACAGGGGAGAAAAATCAGCTGAAAACATTGTTGGAAAGGCAAAAACAAACAAAACAGTGGATTGGGAGAGAAAATGCATAAAAACTTCAACAGCTCCTCCCTCCGCTGGCTGTCCCATCCCCCATCCTGGTCAATGCAAAGTAAAATCATACACAACTAACTCAATTCTCCTTATAAAGAGCAGTTTGATTCAATCGCTTCTTTGGCTGCCATTCAAATGAATGTATTCCTGACAGCCAATGATTTATCATGCTGTAGGACTTCTGGGCTTGTCTTACCAAATCCACTCCTGGAGTGAGCTTGTTAGTTACAAGGGTGTCACAGCAACCAGTAATGACTGCAGTTGGCCTGTATTGAATTAAAATGTTCCACATCCACAGTAAGCACATGGCAAGATAAGGGGAATGCAGCAGCACAGTTTAAAATGGGTTTCGAAAAATGACTTGGCTACAGTGTCAGATAAGAAACACATGGAATCAGGGTTTGAGTGCGCCTAGGATTTCACAATGACCTTTATTGTGATTACTGCAAATCCCATTTCTAATCCTACAAATAGGCTGAAAAAGAATATAAGATAAAGAAAGCTAATTCCACAGCAATGGATGCTTGGAACAGAGTTTAAAACAGAGATTGGCAGGTTTTTGTTTTAGTAAGGGCATGGAGGAAACATGGAGTGGGATTAATCATGTCACATAAACAGTGCAACAGGCTCAAGGGTTTGAATGGGTTACTCCTGTTGCTGGCTTCTTGTGATCATGGGAAGACAGCCACTTGTAAGCGTGGATAAAATCAAAGCTGGAAACTCTGCAGTGGAAGCCTGGATCCACTTAGAACAATCTTGAAGCCAGCCACATCAGCAGCTAAGAGACTGTGACGGATCAACAAAAGCTAACTGGTGTTCTGCGACACTCCCATCTGGACAGTACAGTTCTGCAGCATTGTCATGTTTCCATCTGTCTGTTTGTGTATTGTCCAAACTACTCATGTGACATTTAATCAGCTTGAACAGTGTCATTGATCGAAAGTTGATCCAACTCCAGTGCCAGTCTTCCACACTCCTAAGACAGAAGCTCAAATCCTGACCCTCGGGCTTGTCCACATTCACCTTCTTGTTGGCTGGTTCTATAGCCTTTCATTATCTTCTGACGGAATCTCCTTCACTGAGAGTCTGTTACCCTTATCCAGGCATTCATTTGCACTGTCAGCATTAGCACTGCCTGGGAAGATGTTTGGCCACTTGATGGTTACCAGTCACCAGTAGCAGCAGAATCATTACAACTGCCAATATCAGTGCTGGACTTATACATGTTCATTCTTGTGATGTTGTTCATGTTGGTGAGTATGACATTTAATGCTTATTCCTAGTTGGAGGCATAACCAGCAAGCATCAGAGGATAGCTAAGAATCAGTGTTGATTTGCGTTGATTTATTATTGTCACGTGTACCTAGGGACAATGAAAAGTTTTGTTTTGTGTGCAGTACAGGCAGATCACAACATACAAAGTGCATTAGGATAATAGAACAGAGCGAGGAATGCAATGTCACAGCTGCAGAGAAAGTGCACAAAGTGTAAGGTCAGTATTAAATTTGAAATTTGAGAAGTCCACTCAGAAGTCGAATAACAGCGGGGAAGGAGCTGTTCTTGAACCTGTTGGTACATGTGTTTAAACTTTTGTATCTTCTGCCTGATAGAAGAGGTTTGAAGAGATTATAACCAGGGTGGGAGGGGTCTTTGAATATGTTGGCTGCTTTTCGGGGGCAGCGGGAAGTATAGATGGAGTCAATGGATGGAAGGTTGGCTTGTGTGATGGACTGGGCTGTGTTCACAACTCTGTCGTTGAGTCACAGCATGCCAGACTGGACAGGGGCTGTGCGTTTCCGTAATTAAAAGGTCTCAATGAACCAGCTGTGCCTTTACTCCAACCTTCCTTATGATTTTTATGATCTCAATCTGAACTCTCAAATTGCAAGGATTATGAACTTTCTTTTGATGATTAGTTCAATAAAATAACCACTACATCACTGCACTCCTTCAGTACTATCACAGTTGAAGATAAATCCATACGTTTTTAGTCTTTGAATCAGATATCAATAGATTAGTGCAGATACACAGTTTTTGGTGGCAAGAAGCAAATAGGTGGGATTAACTAGTTGTGTAGACTGGAGAGTGCAGTGAGTGATTGTCCCACAGAAGGTTATGTTGTGCCTACATCTACTTTCTCAGTGTTGATAAATGACTCACATTTAAGGATTAACAGAACATGCATTTCAGCATCTTGCATGACCCCATTTGCCTGACAGTCAACGATATACAGTGAAAAAGCATAAACACTGCTTTTGAAAATTAGGCAACCAATTTGTACACAGCAAGTGCAAAACAGCAAAGTGACCAGAAAGTTTCTTTTGTTGATGTCAATAAACATTGGTTGGTTGTAATTCAGGGATTCTTTTGTATTATTATTCATTTGCGCGATGTGGGGATCACTGGCTGACCAGCATTTATTGCCAGTCCCCAGTTGCCTTTGAGAAGGTGGTGAGCTGCCTTTTTAAACAGCTGCAGTCTACCGACTGTGGGTTGACCCACAATGCCATTAGGGAGGGAATTCCAGCATTTTGACCCAGTGGCAGTGAGGGAATGGTGAAATATTTCCACGTCAGGATGATAAGTAGCTTGAAGGGGAATTTGAAGATGTTGGTGTTCCCATCTGTCTGCTGCCCTTGTCCTTCTAGATGAAAGTTGCTGTGGGTTTGGAAGGTGCTGATTGAGGGTCTATTGTGAGTTTCTGCAGTGCATCTTGTAGACAGTACACAGTGCTGCTACTGAGCATCGGTGGTGGGGGGAGTGGGTGTTCTGGATGTAGTGCCAATCAAGCGGGCTGCCTTGTCCTGGATGGTGTTAAGCTTCTTAAGTGTTGTTGGGACTGCACTCATCCAAACAAGTGGGGAGTACTCCATCACACTCCTGACTTGTGCCCTGTAGATGGTGGACTAGGCTTTGAGGAGTCAGGAGGTGAGTTATTCGCTGCAGTATTCCCACCTTCTGACCTGCTCTTGTAGCCACAGTGTTAATACGGTGAGTCCAGTTGAGTTTCTGGTCAATGGTAAACCCCAGGATGTTGATAGTGGGTGATTCAGTGGTGGTAACACCAATGAATGTCAAGGGGCAGTGGTTAGATTGTCTCTTATTGGTGACGGTCATTGCCTGGTATTTGTGTAGCGCAAATGTTACTTGCCACATGTCAGCCCAAGGCTGGATATTGTCTAGATCTTGTTGCATTTGACCATGGACTGCTTCAATATCTGAAGAGTCACGAATGGTGCTGAACATTGTGCAATCATCGGCGAACATCCCCACTTCTGAAGTTATGATGGAGGGAAGGTCATTGATGATGCAGCTGAAGATGGTTGGGCCTGAAGAGATGTCCTGGAGCTGAGATGACTGACCTCCAACAACTGCAACCAACTTCCTACGTGTCAGGTATAACTCCAACCCACTGGAGAGTTTACCCCCTGATACCCACTGATTTCAGTTTTGCCACAGCTCCTTGATGCCACACTTGGGGCTGTCAGTCTCACCTCACCTCTGGAATTCAGCTCTTTTGTCCACATTTGGATCAAGGCTGCAAGGAGATCAGGAGCTGAGTGGCCCTGGTGGAACCCAAACTGGGCATTACACTGAGCAGGTTATTTCTGAGCAGGTGCTGTTTGATAGCACTGTTACTGACACCTTCCATCACTTTACTGATGATCGAGAGTAGACTGATGGGGCGGTAATTGGCCGGGTTGGATTTGTCCTGCTTTGTGTGTACAGGACATACCTGGGCGATTTTCCACATTGACGGGTCGATGCCAGTTTTGTAACTGTACTGGAACAGCTTGGCCAGGGGAGCAGCAAGTTCTGGAGCACAAGTCTTCAGTACTATTGCCAGAGTGTTGTCAGGGTCCATAGCCTTTGTAGCATCGTGTCTCCAACTGTTTCTTGATATCACATGGAGTGAATCGAATTGGGTGAAGACTGGTATCTGTAATGCTGGGGACCACTGATGGAGGCCAAGATGGATCACCTACTTGGCAATTCTAGCTGAACATTGCTGCAAAAGCTTCAGCCTTCAGCCTTACCTTTTGCACTGGTGTGCTGGGCTCTTCCATCACTGAGGATGGGGATATTTGTGGAGCCTCCTACTCCAGTGAGTTGTTTAATTGCCCACCGTCATTCACGACTGGAAGTGGCAGGACTGCAGAGCTTAGATCTGATCCCCATTGGTTGTGGCATCACTTAGCTCTGTCTATCACTTGCTGCTTTTGCTGTTTGGCGTGCAAGTAGTCCTGTTTGGTAGTTTCATCAGGTTGATACGTCATTTTCAGGTATGCCTGGTGCTGCTCCTGGCATGCCCTCCTGCATTCTCCATTGAACCAGGGTTGATCC
This sequence comes from Ginglymostoma cirratum, assembly GCA_024137785.1. Taxonomy (NCBI): domain Eukaryota; kingdom Metazoa; phylum Chordata; class Chondrichthyes; order Orectolobiformes; family Ginglymostomatidae; genus Ginglymostoma; species Ginglymostoma cirratum. The sequence goes on from JAHRHZ010000061.1 coordinate 20,881,202, forward strand.
CCTGGCTTGATGGTAATGGTTGAGTGGGGGATATGCCGGGCCATGAGATTACAGATTGTGCTGGAGTACGATTCTGCTACTGTTGATGGCCCACAGCACCTCATGGCTGCCCAGTCTTGAGTTGCTATATCTGTGTGAAGTCTGTCCCATTTAGCGTGGTGATAGTGCCAAACAGTATGATGGAGGTTGTTCTCAATGTGAAGGTGGGACTTCGTCTCCACAAGGACTGCGCGATCATCACTCTTACCAATACTGTCATGGACAAATGCATCTGCAGCTGGCAGATTGGGAAGGACAAGATCAAGTATATTTTTCCCTCCTGTCAGTTCCCTCATCACCTGCCGCAGTCAATCTAGCAGGACATATCCAGGGATGGTGATGGTGGTATCTGGGACATTGTCTGTAAGATATGATCTGTGAGTATGACAGAATGTTACGTTGTTGCTTGACTAGTCTGTGAGACAGCTCTCCCAATTTTGGCACTAACCCCCAGATGTTAGTGAGGAGGACTTTGCAGGGTCAACAGGACTGTTTCTGCAGTTGTCTTTTCTGGTGCCTAGGTTGATGCTAGGTGGCCGCGGTTTCATTTCTTTGAGACTTTGTAGTGATTGGAACAACAGAGAGACTTACTAGACCATTTCAGAGGGCAATTGAGAGTCAACCACATTGCTGTGGGTCTGCAGTCATGTGTAGGCCAGACCAGGTAGGATGGCAGATTCCTTCTCTGAAGGACATTAGTGAACCATATGGGTTTTTCCCTCAACAATTGACAATGATTTCATGGTCATCAGTAGATTCTTAATTTCAGATTTTTTATTTTATTAAATTCAAATTCCACCATTTGTCTTGGCGGGATTTGAACCCAGATTTCCCAGAACATAGCTGAGTTTCTGGATTAATAGTCTAGCAATAATATCATTCGGCCATCGCCTACCCCCTGTATAAATAGAGTGGCTATAAGAGCAAGCTAGAGGCTGGGAATCCTGCGGCAATTAACTCACATCCTAACTCCCCAAAGCCTGTCCATCATCATCAAGGCACAAGTCAGGAATGTGGTACTCCCCACTTGCCTGGATGAGTGCAGCTCCAACAACACTCCAGAAGCTCGACACCATCCAGGACAAAGCAATCCACCTGACTGACACCCCATCTAACAATTACAACATTCACTCCCTGCCACCACTGACTCTTTTATAGTAATGTGGACCAACTACAAGACTCGCTGCAGAAATTCAGCAAGGATCTATCAACAGCACCTTCAAACCTTTAACCTCCACAACCTAAAGAGAGAAGAACAGCATATACTAAAAAAGATTTTGCTAGAAAAGCTCAGCAGGTCTGGCAGCATCTGTGGAGAGAAATCAAAGTTAACGTTTCGGGTTGAGTGACCCTTCTTCAGTTCTGAGAAATGATACTTGTGTCCTACTAAATTAAGATCACTGGACCCGAAACGGATTTCTCCACAGACACTGCCAGACCTGCTGAGCTTTTCCAGCAACTTCCGTTTTTGTTTCTGATTCGCAGTCCTTTCGGGTTTTAAGAACAGCAGATGCTTTGGAACATCCCAATGTGAAAGTTTTCCTCCAAGTCACACAATATCCTTTCTTGGAAATATAGTGCCTTTCCTTCAGTATCACTGGGTTAAAATCCTGAAAATCCCTCCCTAATGGCACTGCAGTGTCCCCACACTCCAAAGACTGTTGCAATTCAAGATAGACGCTCACCATTACCTTCTCAAGGGTAAATAGAAACGAGCAACAAATGCTAGCCTAGCCAGTGATGGCCACATCCATGAATATACAAAAAAAATCAATGACGCAAAAAAAGAATCAAATGGAATTCTTGGGTTTGTATCTCAAAAACAGAAACAGGAAAATGATATTTGTATCAAATTTCGAACCTTGACAATTTCCTGCAATAATGTGACTGATGCACAAACCACATCTTATCAAGCTTGTTGCCAATTGCAATGAATACAAAACATCAGAACGCTGAAACTGCACAGTCCTCTCGTGGAGGCAAAGAAGTGGCTTCAAATGATTTTGATTTTAGTTTTGTTGTATTTTACAGTAAGAATACAATAAAATGCAGTGAAAAGCTTTCATTTGTCGCCATCAAATGGTGCCATTTTGAACAATTTAAGAATAAGGAGAAAAGTAAATGGCAGTGTTGAATTCTGAACTTTGGAGAACAGGAGGTATATCTGATCAGACGTGACTTAGAGGAGCACCAATGAACCCATGAAACCCATTTTGATCAAGTAACTGTCAAAAATATGATTAAATACTCACTATTTTGCACAGCGCAATATTAGTAAGATCCTAGCTGAAGTTTCCTGAAATGCTTAAACTACATTCAAGCCTTTGAAGATTAAACTCAGCACTTAGTCAATAATGATCTAAGTATGTACTGTACATGTTATTAACGGAGTGATCACAGACATGTTAATAGCTATGGTTCCAGAAGTTTCCACCATGCTATGCCTTGGAGGATTGCGTAGTTGGTAAAATTAGAGGCAACGCTTAGAGGAGTTGGGGAAACCAATTGGAAAAAATTCTGCCCCCTCCCCAAGTGGAAGGGATAGAATGTGGGGAGTTGCTCCGACAACTTTGCTTCTGCCTTGCGTATGCTGATGGTAAGCTCAATAGGCCCCGCTAACAGCAGCAGACGCAGGAGCGAAACTGACTGCAATTGGGCAAGTGAATGATGATGGTTGTCGGGGGAGCTAGTGTTGCGTTTTGCCTTGGGCCAGGCTTTTCTCGGTACAGTTGCCTGCTGGGTTCACAGGGTGAGTGAGAGGGTGGTTGGGGAGGGGAGTAGGAGGGAAGAACAGCTGCTGGTGAGAGAATGGGATAGGAACAGGAGGCTGGAAGAGAGGAGGGGGAAAGGATCAGAGTTCAAGGGAGGCGGGGGGAAAGATGCTGCAAGAGAGGGATGGGGAGGAGGAGCCTGGTGGAGAACAAGAGAGTGGCTGCAAAGGAGAGAGAACAGTATTCTGTAGCTAACTGGGAATTGGGAAAACTTGAAAAGATGAACTAATGAATTGCTTCTGAATGACAGTGGAAGCTCGAGTCTAAGACTGCTTGAGTTCAGGAGCTACTTTTGTGGGGAAAAGTGTAGTCGATGTTATTGTAATTAAATTTAAATCTGAAATTGATAGCTGAGATGCAAAAAGTGGGACCTACTTGGTTAAAATGTTCCATTTTGTGCATATGAAATATATTCCATGGAAATGGGGAATGGCTTTTTGTGTGTGGAAGTATTTGGTTTATTTTCATGGAATAGAATCCCTACAGTGTGGAAATAGGCCATTCAGCACAACAGGTCCAAACTGCCCCTCTGAAGAGTATCCTACCCAGACCCATTCCCCTAACGCTGCATTTCCCATATATAACATGCCTAACCCAAACATCCCAATGGACAATTTAGCATGGCCAATCCACCTACACTGCATATCTTTGGACCGTGGGAGGAAACCAGAGCACCCAGAGGAAACCCACACAGACACGGGGAGAATGTGCAAACTCCACACAGACAGTTGCCCGGAATCGGACCTGGGTCCCTGGTGCTGTGAGGTAGCAGTGCTAACCACTGAGCCACTGAGCCACCATGCCATTCTTTGGAAAAGGAATTAAGTTATATCTGTTGTCTTGAGCTTGTGTGAAAAATGTGGTGTATTAGGACTTAATGTGTTCCTTGTGTGCTGTTTTAATGCATGATTGATAACTTGAAGGTATTGGTGAATGTTTCTAATTTTGTTTCAAAGTCCAATAGCCCCATATGTTAACACAAACACTAACGTGCAAAATATGAGCAGAAGGAGACCATTTGAGTCTACTTTGTCGCGCAATAAAGTATTGAATAACCTACTAATGTTTCCAATTTCACACTCCCATCTAACCCCATTTACCTCTGATTCCCCTGCCTCATGAGCATCAATCAATTTCTGTCTTGAAAATGTTCAATGGCCCACCTCCATCATGTTCTGAGGCAAAGTTCCAAAGTTATACAAAAACTATTCCTCTCAACTGTGTCTTAAAATGGCGATCTCTAATTTTAAATCAATGGTCTCTAGTTTTGGGATGATCCACAGATGGAAACATCCATTCTGCATCCACCTTGCCAGGATCATTCAGGATCTTGTACATTTCAATCCAGTTCACCATTCACTCTGCTGAACTGCAGCCTGTCTAACCTATCCTCTAAAGAAGGCTCACTCATTCCAGATGTCAATCTGGTAAATCTCCTCTGAACTGCCTCTAATGCAGTTACATCATTCCTGAAATAAGGAGACTGAAACTGCATATATGATTTGAGATCATTGGTCTCACCGATGCCCTACATAACTGAGGCATAATAATGTCCTTAGTTTTATGGCCACTTTCTCTTGATGTAAAGGTGGCATCCCATTTGCCCTCCTGATTGTGTGGGGGTCAGAGGGTCAAGTCTTATGTTGAATTGGCTTCATTCAGAATTCTAGCAGATTGTGAAGGGCAGTCTGGCACCTTGTTACAGCTCACTGGTTCAGTAGTGGCTAGGCTCAAGGTGTGGGGAGGTGACTTCCATTTCTAAAGGCAGGCTGGAGCCAGGTTGGGTGCTGCAACTACCACTGGTCCCACATGAAGGGTTCATTTATTAATGCCGGGCAGAGTGCAGCACATGTTTCACTGAATGTTTCACTTCAGTTTTCACTGAAGTCAGCAGTGGAAATCCTGATAAAGGCACCAGGTCTCTGATCAGATTCATGGGCCTCAACCCCTGTTTCGGATGGGCATCAGAAACGAATGATTGAGTGATTAATTTATTGTCACATGTACTGAAATACAGTGAAAAGCTTTGTTTGAATGACCGTCAATCTCTGCTCGCTAGTTCCCCCACTGAGTCTCCATTTGAAAGTTCTGAAAATCCGATTTGAGATCCCTCCATGAACTCATCTGTCGCTATCTCTAATTTCCCTTAGCCTCATCTAATTCTGGCCTCTTAAGCACAGCCGATTTTAATCATTTCCGCATAGGTGGCCCCAAGCTCAGGGGCACTCTCTCTCAGGATTCTCTGCTTCTCCCTCCTCCCGCAAGATCCTCCTCAAGTTTGGCCAAGCCTTTGGTCACCTCACTTCAAATCATCTTGTGTGGCTGCAGCGCTAATTGCATCTGATACAAATCCTGTGAAACATTTTGGACTGTATTATTATTTTGGTGCCAATGTAAATACAAGTTGTTGTTGATAAAGGCTGCCTGTTCCAAACAGATGGATCCTGACTATGATTTTGATACAAAGCACAGCATCTTAGTATAAAGGACTGACCACTTAATACAGGATAAAGAGGATGGTCTTCTCTTAGAGGACTGAGAATCTTTGGAAGTCCGTCCTCTGTAGAAGGCAGAGTCCTTGGGTATATTTTAGGCTGAGAGAGATAGATTCTTGATCAGTCAGGAAGGGTTACGGGGAAAAGGCAGGAAAGTGGATGTGGGCTGCGTTGGATCAGCCATGATACTATTGAACAGTACAGCAGGCTTGAGGGGCCAAATGACCTAATCTTGCTCCTATTTCTTGTGGTCTTATTGCTACGGTTTTATTAAAATGAAGTTGGATTACTTCCTGTCTTCAGGTAAGCGAAGGAGAAAATCTGAAAATCTTTAGACAAAAACCTTGCACAAGTTTCCTCCACACCAAATTATTCTTGCTGCTTGTTATATTTAAGGGCAGGGAATGGAAGGGGCAGGGGTGCAGGAAAGGGAAGCAATATTGAATTCTGTGCCTTTACTCGAAGCACTTCAAGGAGATCCTGTGTGGAATTTTTTTTTTTAAAAAGTCCAAAGTCTTAGGCAACTGAAAAGAAACAAAGAACAAAAAGAACTGAACTCATGCCATTTTCCCTCAGCAGGCAATTATACAATTCCTCAAGGCTTTGTTGTGCTTTCAAGCTGTGTGTTCAGAAAGTAAAACTGGCTTGTGAAGAGGCTGAGAAACTGCATGAATATTCTTGGATGACTGCTTTCGCTGCAACCGAGAAACGCATCAGCCCCCGCAGACCCTTCACTCGTTGCACACAATCCAAGGTTTGAAGGACTGTAGTCCTACCACATATAGTCACAGGATCTGCTGGGGCCTTGTGCCTGCTGTCTCTAAAGAACCAGAAGCAAAGATTTTTCTTTTTAAAAAGCAGCTAAAGTTGAGAACAAACTTATCCTGAAGGGTAAGAAAAGTCTCAGAAGTCTTACAAGTCTGAAGGAGGCCATTCAGCCCTTTGTGCCTGAAGCAGCTTATTAAATGAGTATCATTATGTGGTGCCAATCTCCTGTGTTTTCCCCAAACCCTTGCACGTCAGTTTTATCCAAATAAACACCCAAACCCCTCTTGAATGCCTCAATTGAACTTGCCTCCACCACATTTCCAGGCAGTGCATTCCATATCCTAATTACTCACTCTTGTTTCTTTTGCACATAGAGGTGTACAGCACAGAAACAGACCCTTCAGTCTAATTCGTCCATGCCGACCAGATATCCTAAATTAATCTGGTCCCATTTGCCAGCATTTGGCCCATTTCCCTCTGTTCTGTTCCTATTCATTTACCCATCTAGATGCCTTTTAAATGCTGTAATTGTACCAGCCTCCGTCACTTCCTCTGGCAGCTCATTCCATACAGGCTCCACCCTCTGTGTGAAAAGACTGCCCCTCAGGTCCCTTTTAGATCTTTTCTGTCTCACCTTAAACCTACAGCCTCTAGTTTTAGACTCCCCTTCACTGAGGAAAAGACCTTGACTATTTACCCTATCCATGTCCCTCATGATTTTACAAACTTCTATAAAGTCACCCCTCAGCATCTGATGGACCAGGGAAAATAGCCCCGACTTATTCATCCTCTCTTTTAATCTATGCCCTCTCAATCCTTTATGAGCAGGAACAGTTTCTTCCCATCTACACTACACATGATTTTCAAAACCTCTAAGAAATCCTCTATCAGCCTTCTTCTCTCCAAGGAGAACTGTCCCAACTTCTTCAGTTTATCCTCAACATTTAAGTTTCTCATTCCTGGAACCATTCTTGTAAATCACTTCTGCACCCTCACCAATACATTCACATCTTTCCTATAATGGGGTGCCCTCAACTCTACACAATACTCCAGATGAAGTCCAACAAGTGTCTGATACAAATTCAACCTCAGCTTTTTGCTTTCACTTTATGACCCTCTTAATAAAGCCGAGAACAACCCTATGCTTCAGTTACTTTGCTCTCCATCTGTCCTGATACCTTCAATGATCTGTGCACACATACACGCAGATCCCTCTGCAACTGCACCCCCTTCAGAATTGAATCCTTGATTTTATGCTCTGACCAAACTACATCACCTCACACTTTTCTTTTTAAATTCAGTCATGTGATGTGGGCATTACTGATTAGACTGCATTTATTGCCCATCCCTAATCGCCCTAGAGCATTTAGGAGTTAACCACATTGCTGTGGGTCTGGAGTCACATGTAGGCCAGACTAGGTAAGGATGGCAGTTTCCTTCCTTAAAGGATATGAGTGAACCAGATGGGGGGGTTCTTCCTGACAATTGGCAATGGATTCATGGTCATTGTTAGGCTCTTAATTCCAGATTCTTTACTGAATTCAAATTCAGTATGGTCAGATTCGAACCGGCACCCCCCAAAACATCAGCTGAGTTTCTGGATTAATAGTCTACATGATAATACCACGACAGCATCACCTCCCTCTGCATTGAGACTCATCTGCCACCAAGCTGTCCACTCCATCAACCTGTCAACGTCCTTTTGGAGCTCTACACTAACCCCTGCAGTTTACAATTTTTCTCAGTTTCATAACATGTGCAAACTTTGAAACTGTCCCCTGTGCACCAAGATCCAGTTTACTAGTATATTTCAGGAAAAGTAACGGTATCAATATCAACCACTGGGGAACTCCATTACAGACACTCCTCCAGCCTGAAAAATATTCATTGACCATTAGTCTCTGTTTCCAATCACTCAGCCAATTTTGTATATATGTTGTCACTGACCTTTTTGTTCCATGATCTATAACTTTCCTCACAAGTTTGTTGAGTGGCACTGCATCAAATGCTTCTGAAAGTTCATGTACACCATTTCAAAAACATTACCCTCACTGAGTCATTCTCTTAATTCAAAAACTCTAGCAAGTTAGTTAGACAGGATTTCTCTTTCAAAATCCATGCTGGTTCTTCTGAATCAATCCACTTTTTCCCACGTGACTACTAATTATATCCTGAACAACTGTCTCTCGAAATTCCACCATCACTGAAGTTAAAATAACCGGTCTGTAATTGTTGGGCTTATAACTACAATCTTCAATGAAGCTGTAACATTTGCATTTTCCAGCCTTTCGGTACCTCTCAACAAAGACTGAAAGACTGTGGCCAGTATCCCTGCAATTTCCACTCTCACTTCCTTTAAAATCCTTGGATGCATCTCATCTGGTCCCACTACGTTGTCAATTTTAAGCACCAAATCTATCTAGCACTTCTTGTTATCAATTCTGAACTCTTCCTAGTCGCCACGGCCTGGCAAGCATCTCCCTTTTTGCTAAAAGCAGAGGTAAAGTGTCCATTTAACTCCCCAGCTCTGCCTCATCTCCAGCTGGAAATCTTGTTTGTCCCTAATCAGCCCGACTCTTCCCTTTACCACCCTTTTACTATTTAGATGCTATAGAAGGCTTCGGGAAAGCATTTTTAGTTGGCTGCCTATCTTTCCTCATACTTCCTCTCTACGTCCAAACATCCCACAATGTTTTCCGGAGATTGATTAAGCAGTTGCAACCTGACTTTTTATAACAGCTTTAACACAGGAAAATGTGCCAAGACACTTCACAGAGATATAATTAGTAAAGAAGTAAATAATAAAACAGCGTAAAAACTAACTTTAGGCCAAAGGAGAAGAAATTAGAGAAGGGGGTTTGAAGGACACTAAGAGATGAATTTCTAAAGTAAGCACCTCATGACTTTATAGCTGCCAAAGGTCAAACAATGTGAGTGATGGATACACAGGAGAGGTCGGCAGGACAGCTGGTTTCAGAAATCCAGTAGCTCTCAGTTTGTCAATTTTTCAGTGGGTTGGATGCAGATCACACTTGAAATTCAGTCAACATTCTCATTACAATTAATGCTGGAGCATGATATATTGTTTGCTTTCTTCATCCCAGGGCCAATAACAAATATCCCAAGGTTATGTATATGCATGTGAATGGAAGAGAGGGGTGCTGCTGGTCAATTAACCTGTTATCAATCCTACTGTGATCTGAAATATTCATTTATCATATTATCAGCTAGACAGATATATAATGAACCATCTGGCCAATAAGAGGCCCTTCAACATGAAAAAGAGATGAAGACTGTTATTTCAGATAAAATGAGAGAGACTGAAAGAAAGAGAGAGAGAGTGAAAGAGACATAGAGAAAGACAGACAGAAAGAAAGCAAAAGAGACAGAAAGAGAGAAAGCATGAGAAATTAAGAGATAAAGAGAGAAAAAAGGCAGAGAGAATGAGAGAGAGCAAGAGTATGAGACTGTGGGAGAGAAACAGAGAGCAAAAGAGAGACAGAGAGCGAGAGAGAGTGTGCATGCGAGAGAAAGAGAGAAACAGAGGAGAGAGAAAGAGGCAGACAGACAGAGATAAAAAGTAGGAAAAAGACAGTAAGTGAGAAGTCAGTCTCTGAAAGGCCACCTCCAGGGAAATGAAATAACTCTACACAGGCCGGTATCCCATCACCAAATCACCCTTTATTTACACCTGGGAAGTCCTTAACACTGATCCAGCTCCCTCACAGCCAGCTCTCAGAGTGAACAGAAACCCTGACACTCCTGTTTATAGCTGTCAGCCAGGGCTCCCTGATTGGACCAGATTAACGGCCCCAATCAGGGATCTCATAATCTATGAGCTCCACCTGGCTAACCTCATTAAAATCACTACATCCCTTCCCCGCCGGGTCCCAGGACATAGGTCTGTTCTTTTTTTTGTAGCTCCTCCCGGGGTGTTTCAGCACTGATTCAGGTTCCTCCAACTCTGCCTCTGATACAGGCAGCGTGTAATGTACAAGTAACTTGTCTCTTGTGCCTGGAGCATCTTGAAAGAAATTCATTCACTCCTTATTGTAGCAAGGGCATCAAGGCAGTGACATTTGCTGTGTCCATCTCAGGTTCCAAGGTATCATCAATGCTTGATGGAGAGAGAGAACGCACAGGTTCTGAAACAGTTGGAGGAGCTGGGCACATTTTGCTCCTGCAGTTTGCAATTGCAGCTTTCATATGGTCCACATGTTTATTCAGGACTATGGCACCTACCCGAACACTACATGCCATTGGATCCTACCTTGCAACAACCATGCCTCTTACCCATGCAGGGCCATTCCTGTGGTCCCTACACCAAACTTTGTCTCCTGGAGTAAGCTGTCTCTCTAGCTTAGTGGAAATTTTGTGTCTGGCATTGGCATACTCAACGCCGTTTCACCCTCCCCCCAGTATCCACTTGTTCAGACTTAACCTAGTGCTGAGTCTTCTCCCCATCAGCAACTCTGCTGGAGCTATCCCTGTAGTTGCATGAGGGGTGGTCCTATAATCAAGTAGGAACTGGGACAGTTTGGTATCCAGTGAAGCTGTAAGCTGTTTTCTTTAAGCCTGACTTCAAAGTTTGAACTGCTCTTTCTGCCAAACCATTGGACAATGGATGGTATGGAGCTGTCCTTATATGACAAATACCATTCAACTTTCGGAAATACTCAAATTCCTGGCTGATAAACGATGGCTTGTTTTCTGTGACCAATACTTCTGGGAGCCCAAGTGTTGCAAAAGATGCACACAGCTTTTCTGTTGTTGTCCTCATGTTTGATGAATGAACTCTGCGCACGTCCAGACACTTTGAGTGGGCATCTGCAATGGCTAAGAATGTTCAGCCCATGAAAGGACCCGAATAGTTGATATTTAACCAAATCTATAGTTTAACCGGCCGGTCCCACGAATGTGGGGGAGTTGCTGGCAGTAAGTTTTGTTGGCTCTCTGGGCACTACCCCACCAACACAGTTATGTCTGCATCCAATCCTGGCTTCCAGACATAACTTTTCACCAACATCTTCATTTTAAAAACCCCTGGATGACCCTGGTGGAGTTCAGCCAGTAACTGGCGGCAACCTTTGCTCGGGACAATCACTCTTGCTCTCCATAATAATGTGCCACCTTTTCCAATGATAAAGCCAGTTGTACTGCCTTGTTTGAAGTCCAGCTGGGCTTCAGCAGGTAGGTGCTTTTGTATGGTTACGTCATTAATCCCACACACCAAACGGTCTTTACACATCTCATTAAGACTTAAACCAAAGCTACATGCCTCAGCCAGTCATCAAAAATCCCGAGACGGATTCCCCTGGTTCTCGAATTGCTGAATAAAACCGATAATATCTCAGAATTAGAGGCAGCTTGGGATCGTAATATTCCTTAATTAAATTCATCAACTCTTGATAGCATCTTTAGTCTTTAGTGCCCCAGGGAAAGTGAGACTCTTTATAACCAAAAAAGCTGTGTGTCTACAAGCTGTCAGGAGAATTACTCATTGCTTTTCATCTGCCCCAATGTCATTCACCCTGAAAAAAAAATGCATTCTTTCCACTATTGGGCCCAGTCTTTGACAGCAGGATTGAATGAGTCAAACTTCCCAAATAATGTCACGAAGCCAGAAGTGCTTACCCCAACTCAAAAAAGACTTTTGTCAGCGAATTTCTTCAGGACCAGGTTTTTCTCTTGTTGCCCCTGAAATAACTCCACAGAGACCGGTATCCTGTCACCAAGTCACCTTTTATTTAAATGTGGAAAGTCCTTGACACTGATCCAGCTCGCACAGAGCCAGCTTTCAGAATGAGCAGAACCTCTGACCCTCCTGCTTCTATCTGTCATCCAGGGCTCCCTTGGGGTAGAAGGGGCATGGAGATATTGGGTGGTCTGCCTGACCATGGGCTGATTGAGGACCGTAAACAATTCATTGGTGGACACTCAGGAGCCTTGTCCTACCCCACAATGTGTCTCAGTGGTGCAAGGAGCGAATGTTAAAGGCATTGGACATGGTGCCAATCAAGCAGATTGCTTTGTCCTGGACAGCAACATTTCTTCAATGATTCAGAAGCTGCACTCATCCAGGGCAAGCGGGGAACATTCCATCCCACTCCAGTCTTGTGCTTTGTACATGGTGAGTAGATTTTGGGGAGTCACTCACCGCAGGGTTTAGAGCCTCTGACCTGCTCTTGCAGCCACTGCAGTTATTTGGAAAGTCCAGTTCAGTTTCTGAGCTTTCCAGCACTCCCATTGTAGCTGCTGGGAATACGGAGCTAAGGCTGATCAGTCGGTGGATAGCTCTCTCAGATGGGACCTCCTCAAGAGGTAGGGTCGTAGCCTTGCCTTAATGCAATGATGGCTGCTCCCCAATCAAATTACTGCCAGGGTATCAGGATTGACGGAGGTGGGGGGGGGGTGTTCCCAGTGACTTTTTAGTCACATGTCAGGAGAGGAAGATGTTGGTAATCGTAAATTCCAGCTCCAAGTTCCAGAAGCTCAGAGTAGAAGTAGGTTTGGGAGGGTCTCATTGTGGGGGTGGGAAGAGAGACATAAAAAGAGGAGTAGGCCATTCAGCCCTTTGAGCCTGTTCCCGCATTCAATATGACCACAACTGATCATCCAACTCAGTCCCCTGTTCCTGCTTTATCCCCATACTCTTTGATCCCTTTTGCCCCAAGAACTATCTCTAACTCCTTGAAAACATTCAATGTTTTGACCTCAACCGCTTTCTGAATTCCACAGGCTCACCACTCTCTGGGAAAAGAAATTTCTCCTCAGCTTAGTTCAAAATGGCCTACCCCATATCCATAGATTGTGATCTCTGGTTCTGGACTCCTGGGATTGGGTTGGGGGTGGGGTAGGCAGTGAAAGTGAGGTAAGGATCACAATGGCAAGGACAGGTGATTATGAAGCAGCAAGGCAGGTTTTGGGAAACAGGAGAGAATGGCGGCGAGGCGCCCAAACTCGAAAGGAGGCCAATAACAGGGACCCCCCCTTTTCCCACTGGAGGTCTCCTCGGTTCCCACACCCTGTTGTGCCTAACTTTCTCTCATTGATATCAAAAATTTGCAGCCGAGTGGGAAATGCCCCTAAGTGGCCAATAATTGGACCAAGGCTGGGAGGTGGAGGTGACCCTAGGCTTCCCCTGTCCTGTAAAATTTCAGACAGGTCAGGATGTGATCTTGGGGTGTAGGGGTCCCATCGTGAAGGTTGCCTAGGGAACGATATTGGCCCACCTACCTGTAAGGGCTGATAAAATTCCATCTCCCATGTTCAAATGCTACCAGTACGCATTGTGAAACAATGCTCAATCAATCAAGTAATTCCTGAGCTTGTATTAGAACATTCATATTGAAGTTTACAGATTGTCACAAAAATCCCAACTAGTTCACGAGTGTCCTTCAATGAAGGGAATGAGCTACCCAGTCGTATCCAAACTAATTCAGTCTTTCCGCTAGGCAACCAGTGATAGGGAATTATTCTTGCAATTCCAACACTATTGACATGCCAAGGGGATATTGAAAACCCAAACAAAAACCCAGCTAGCATTGTTTGTGATGTTTTTGTGCTTTTGATTGACATTTTCAATATTTAATCTTGTTGGGGTTTTAATTTGATTACTGAGATTCAATGGAATAATGTGAGTTAATGCCACTCTGTATTCATCATTGATGAGTCTAGTAAACAACAGCTGAATTAAACTTTACTTAAGTTATATCACAATCGCTGTGTCAGATGTAGTTTCGTTAATGGTCAGTACAACTTACACAGGGATATCTACAGCAGTTAATGATGAACTATTTTTGGCCTTATGTCACAGCCCACTTGAAAATCTTTTTCTTAGGAAATGAATGTCTTTAAACTACCTACTCTTCAATTATCTACTGTTCCCCACATACTGAATGATACAGCACAGAGTCATAGAGGTCTACAGCATGGAAACAGGCCCTTCGGCCCAACTGGCCAATGCTGTTTAGTTTTCACAACTTAAGCGAGTCCAATTTGCCTGCATTGCCGTCATAGATGTGCTGTCACAACATAAGCCACATCTATGGCAATAGGAAGAGACCATTAGGCCCATCAGGTCCTTGCTGCTCCCCACATGGCAATGCAGTCAGTCTCATTTGAATGCTTTTGCCACGTAGCCAGAAACATGAACAGTGATATTTTATGAACAAAAGAATACAGCAGACAGAAAGATAGTTAAAAAGTTTCTGTTTAGTTTGAAGGCAGAGAGCTGGGAACAAGGAGTTCAGAAAACTCAGCTGAGATTGGAGACTGACAAAGAATTAGAATTTGTTTTTACTCAGGATGAAGACATCACTGGCTAGGTCAGCATTTATTGCCTATAAAGCAGTTAAGAGTCAATCATGTTTCCATTGGCCTGGAGTCACACAGAGGCCAGGTAAGGACAACAGTTTCCTATTCCCAACAATTGACAAGGATTCATGGTCATCATTAAACTCTTAATTCCAGATTATTATTGAATTCAAATTCCACCATGCGCCATGGTGGAATTTGAACCCAGGCTCCCAGAACATTACCTGGGTCGCTGGATTAACAGTCCACTAATAGGAGCCACTGTCTCCCTCCTAATGAGCCAGGGAACAATGGATATCAGACATCACTTCTTGCTAGAAAACAAAAAATACTGGAAATTCCAGCAGTTCAGGCAGCATCCATGGAGAAATAGCAAGCTAATGTTTCGAGGCTAGATGACTTCGTGAGAGCTGACATGAAGTGTGGCGGGCTCAGCATTTATGCAGTAGTGTAGAGGCAGCATATGGGGGAGAAAGGGTATTGATAGAGCAATTTAAGAGATCGGAATGTGAGAATGGCACAACAACGGTGTCTCTAACAGCTAAACTGGAGAGAACAGATAAAAATGAAAAGAATTGCAGATGCTGTAAATTAGAAACAAAAACAGAGGTTGCTGGAAAAGCTTAGCAGGTCCGGTGACTGGGCCTGAAACGTTAACTCTGTTTTCTCTTCACAGATGATGCCAGACCTGCTGAGCTTTTCCAGCAACTAGAATGAACAGATGGCCCACTGGAGTTTTGGGGGGGTGGGGATGGGGGGGGGGAGCGGTGGTGGAGGTTAGAGGACATAGTGACAAAGAATGCAACAAGTAAAGCTAAAAGAGAAGAAATGGGAGTGAGTTCACAATCTGAAGGTGTTGAACTCAACATTAAGTCCAGGGACACAATACTAAGTGCAGTAATTTGTTCCTAACACTTCCTGTTCATAGAATCCCTACAGTGTAAAAGCAGGCCATTTGGCCCAATGATGCCACACTGACTCTCTAAAGAGTATTCCACCTAGACCCAGCCCCCTACCCTTTCTCTGTAACCCTGTATTTCCCACTAAGCCTGCACGTCCCTGGACACACAATAGGATGGCCAATCAACCTAACCTGCACGTCTTTGGACTGTGGGAGGAAACCAGAGCATCCAGAGGAAACCCACGCAGACACGGGGAGAATGTGCAAACTCCACACAGTCGCCCGAGGGTGGAATTAAACCCAGGTCCATGGCGCTGTGAGGCAGCAGGGCTAACCAGTGTGCCACTATGCTATTACTTTTTTGCCTGTGGATCTTGGATGAAGGTTTACACTAAGACAGGAAATAATGGCAGAGCTTGGTGTGTAGATTGTCAAATGAAGGAATCTGAACTGGAATGGAAAAGGACAGAGTTTTTTATTTCTGGGCAGTGTTCAGTTGCAGATGAATGAACTTTCTCAAGCTTTGCCAATGTCAATTTCTCAATGTCCCTGGTGACTTAGAAATGTGTTACAAAAATTGCAGAGCAACCTATCACTAAACCACTGTGGTCTTGATGTTTGATAAACAGTGTCCCAAGTGATTTTTCTGAACTTATTCTATGGTAGGGATAAAAACAAACATTGGCAGCAGATTAAATAACCACAGGGAAGCAATCAGCTGCGACGGACTCACTCACACAAGGTTCAGAATGGAATGGAAGAAAAAGGAACAAAAAGGTTTGAATTTATACACCATTTCACAGACCTGACGATGAGCAAAGTTCTTTGAAATATATTTTTAGCAGTGTGACGTAGAAAATACGTAGTCAATCTGCAAAATCTCCCATGAGCAGCAACATGATTTATCTTTAGAGATAACAGGAACTGCAGATGCTGGAGAATCCGAGATAACAAGGTGTGGGGCTGGATGAACACAGAAATGGGTCTATTTCTGATGAAGGGTCTAGGCCCGAAACGTCAAGCTTTCCTGCTCCTCTGATGCTGCTTGGCCTGCTGTGTTCATCCAGCTCCACACCTTGTTATCTATGATTTATCTTTAATTTGTTCATGGGATGTGGGCATCGCTGCCATTTATTGCCCATTCCCAGTTGCCCTGAGGGCAGTTAAGAGTCAGCAACATGGCCATGTGCCTGAACTCACTAGTAGATCACACCATGTAAGGAAGGCAGATTTCCTTCCCCGAAAGGATATCAATGAACTAAATGGGTCTTTATAACAATGGGTCACATGGTCACTACTGCGATTGTTTTTTATTCTAGAATTTTAATTCAATTCAAATTTCACCATCTGCCTTGGTTTGTTTCAAACCCATGTCCCCAAAGCACAGGGCGGGGATTCTGGATAACTAGTCCAGCGTGATTACCATAATGCCACAACCACCCCCATCCAGTTAGCTGTAAATTAATTTAATAGCAATTTACTTTCAATTAAGTAGTTGCTAGAGGGTAAAATTGGCAGTCAGCGGGGTGGTATATCTTTCCTATGGAATGTGGGAAATCAGAAACAGTTTGAATATCCCTGACGCCTACATCTACAGGAAATGTGTCCTACTGCAGCTCCTGCCAGACCACTTGGATTGGTTGGAGCTGCAGGTGGACACACTTAGGAGTATGCAGGATGCACAAAGCATCATAGAAAGGGGTTTAGATACATCGTCACATCCAAAGTTCAGGGAGATAGATGGTTGGCTGCTAGAAAGGGGCAGGCAGACAGTACAGGGATCCTTTGTGTCTATTCCCCTCTCTAGCAAGTAGACCGTTTTGGATACTGTTGGGGTGATGGCCTATCAGGGAATGGCAATGGCAACAGCCAGAGTGGTGGTACCACCACTGCCTCTTCTACACAGCAGAGAGGGTCAAAGTGGCAGTAGCAGTAGCAGCAATAGGGAACTCTATAGTCAGGGGCAGAGATGTTTCTGTGGTTGCAAAAGAGACTCTACAATGGTGTATTGCCTCCCTAGTGCCAGGGTCAAGGATGTCTCTGAACAAGCATAGGGCATTCTCAAAAGGGAGCGTGAGCAGGCAGAGGTTGTGGTAGATAATGGTACTAACAACATAGGCAGGAAGGATGACAAGGTCCTGCAAAGCAAGTTCAGGGAGTTGGGTAGGATGTTGAAAAGCAGGACTTTGGGGGATGTAATCTCCAGACTACTCCCTGTCCCACATGTTACTGAGGCCAGGAATCGAGACATATTACAATTGAACAGGTGGCTAAAGAGTTGGTGTAGGAGGGAGGGCTTCAGATATGTGGATCATTGGGATCTCTTCCAGCGAAGGCGGGACCTGTACAAGAAAGACGGGTTGCTACCAAATTGGAGGCACACCAATGTCTGGGCAGGGAAGTATGCCAGTACCACTCAGGAGGGTTTAAACTAGTGTGGCAGAGGCCTGGAACCAGAGCAGTCGTTCAGTAAGTTGAATAACCTAGGGGAGTTCACAAGGCGTGGGACTGGATGAACACAGCAGGCCAAGCAGCATCATAGGAGCAGGAAAACTTGACGTTTCAGGCCTAGACCCTTCATCAGAAATGGGGGAGGGGAAGAGGGTTCTGAAATAAATAGGGAGAGAGGGGGAGGCGGATAGAGGATGAGAGAGTTGCAGTGGGAGAGAGATTCCCTGAGGTTTGTC
>JAHRHZ010000061.1:20899578-20929296 GCA_024137785.1 Ginglymostoma cirratum
TTCATCCAGCCCCACGCCTTGTTATCTCGGATTCTCCAGCATCTGCAGTACCTTTCATCTCTGATACAATTTTAACCCCACTGCGAAGCCGCTTCTAAGGATGCCTACCCTGAAGAAGTTACCCTCCTCCCTCCAGACAAACCTCAGGGAATCTCTCTCCCACTGCAACTCTCTCATCCTCTATCCGCCTCGCCCACTCTCCCTATTTATTTCAGAACCCTCTTCCCCTCCCCCATTTCTGATGAAGGGTCTAGGCCCGAAACGTCAAGCTTTCCTGCTCCTATGATGCTGCTTGGCCTGCTGTGTTCATCCAGCCCCACGCCTTGTAATCTCGGATTCTCCAGCATCTGCAGTACCTTTTATCTCTGACCTAGGGGAATTAGAGGCTAAGGCCAGTAAGACTAAGAAGGAGAACAGACAAGGAGAAGTTTCTGAACACAGCAGGACTGGTGGTTTGAAGCGCGTTTGTTTTAATGTGAGGAGTATCAAAGGTAAGGCAAGTGAACTAAAGAACTTGGAGATAGAGGAACAGATATGTGGGCAGGTTATGGAAAAATGTTAAAACAGCAAAATTGTTGTGGTGGGTGATTTTAACTTCCCCTGTATTGACTGGGACTCTCTTCATGTCAGGAGCATGGATCGGAGGAATTTGTTAGGTGCATGCAGGAGGGTTTTTTGAAGCAATATGTAAATAGCCCAACAAGGGAAGGGGCCATAATAGACCTGGTATTGGGGAATGAGCCCAACCAGGTGACTGAAGTTTCAGTGGGGGAAAATTTCGGGAACAGTGACCATAATTCCCTAAATTCTAAGTTACTTAGGATAAGAGTAATCCTCAGGTGAAAGTACTCAAATGGAGGGAGGCTAACTATGACAATATTAGGAATATTAGGCAGGACCTGTGGATTGTAGATTGGGGACAGCTGTTTGAGGGTAAATTCACATCTGCAAGTGGGAATTTTTTAAAGGCCAGTTGATTAAGGTTCAGGACCAGCGCATTCCTGTGAAAATGAAGGTTATGGACGGCAAGAATTGGAAGCCTCGGATGAAGAGAGAAATTGAGAACTTAAGATGAAAAGGAAAAGGAGACATATGTAAGACTAAGGAAACTGAAGACAGACAGACACCTCAAAGAATATAAAGAACGTAGGAAAGAACTTAAACAAGAAATTCAGAGGGTTAAAGGAGCTACGGGATGTCCTTTACAAACAGGATGAAGGAGACTCCTAAAACATTTTATACATATATAAGGAACGAGAAGCTATAGGCCCACTCAAAGATAAAGGAGTGAATTTATGCATGCTGCTGAATGCAGTGGGTGAGCTCCTCAATGAACATTTTTCATTGGTATTCACAAAGGAGAAGGACATGGTGGATGATGATATAGAACATAGAACATAGAACTGCACAGCACAGTACAGGCCCTTCGGCCCACAATGTTGTGCCGACTTTTCACCCTAAACCTAAGGTCTATCTAACCTCCACTGCTACCTTATACTATCATCCATATGCCTATCTAATAGCCGCTTAAATGCCCCTAATGAGGCCGACTCCACTACCCTCTCCGGCAATGCATTCCACGCCCCTAGCACTCTCTGAGTAAAGAACCTACCTCTGACGTCTCCCCTATATCTACTTCCACTCACTTTAAAACTATGCCCCCTCATAGTAGCTATCTCCACCCTAGGAAAAAGTCTCTGGCTGTCCACTCTATCTATACCTGTGATCATGTTGTACACCTCTATCAAGACACCTCTTATCCTTTGTCGTTCCAAAGAGAAAAGCCATAGCTCTCTCAACCATTCTTCGTAAGACCTTCCCTCCATTCAAGGCAACATCCTGGCAAATCTCCTCTGCACCTTTTCCAACACTTCCACATCTTTCCTGCCTGTTGACATAAAAAAGATAATGGATGTTTTGAAAAGCATTAACGTGGACAAGTCCCCAGAACCTGAGGGGATCTATTCCAGAATGCTGAGGGAAGAGCAGTTGAGGAGATTGCTGCGGCCTTGTATGAGACCTTCGTATCCTCTTTAGTAACAGGAGACATCATAGAGGACTGGGGAATAACCGTTGTTGTTCCTTTAAGAAGGGCAACAGGGATAATCCAGGAAATTGCAGGCCGGTGAGCCTTACATCACTGTAAGGGAAATTAATGGGGAAGATTCTTAGGGACAGGATTTACTCACATTTAGAAAATAAGTGGACTTATTGGAGATAGGCAGCATGACTTCACATGGGCGGTTCTGTCTTACAAACTTGGTTTTTTGAGGAAATGACAAAGATAATTGATGAGGATAGGATGGCGGATGTGTCTACATGGATTTTAGCAAGGCCTTTAACGATGGCAGGCAGGTACAGAAAGGGAACTCACATGGGATCTGTGATGAGCTGGTCAGCTGGATATAGAACTGGCTTAGTCACTGAAGGCAGAGAGTAGCAATGGAAGGGTATTTTTCTGACTGGAGATCAACAGGGATCGCAATGAGACCACCGTCGTTCGTAATATATACAAATGATTTAGAGTAGAATGTAGGTAGCCTAATTAAGTTTGGAGATGACACAAAGATTGGAGCCGCTGCGGATAAGGAGCAGGATTGCCAGTGGAGACAGCAGGATATAGGCTCGAGGCTTGGGTGGAGTAATGGCAGGTGGAATTAAATCTAGACGAGCGTGAGTTGATGCAGTTTGGAAGGTCCAATGCAGGAGGGAAATATACTGTAAATGGCAGAACCTTAGAAGCATTAACATACAGAGGGATCTAGATGTACAGGTCCTCAGTTCCCTGAAAGTACCAACTCAAGTGGATAAGATGGTCAAGCTTGCCTTCATCGGTCAGGGCACAGACTGCAAAAATTGGCAAGTCATGTTGCAGCTGTGCAGAAGTTTAGTTAAGCCACATTTGGATTTCTGGTATAGTTCCAGTCACCACACTACCAGAAGGATGTGGAGGCTTTGGAGATGGTACACAAATGATTTACGAGGATGTTGCCTGGTTTGGAGGGTATTAGCAATGAGGGGAGTTTGGACAAACCTGGTTTGTTTTCACTTAAATGTCGAAGGTGACCTTAGGCATTTATGACATTCAGGGATAGAATGGAATAGTTGGAGTCTTTTTCCCAGGATAGAATGCCAATTACTAGGGGACATGGGTTTAAGGTAAAAGGGCTAAGTTTAAAGGAAATGTGAAAGGCGAGTTTTTTTGCAAAGAGGGTTGAAAGTGCCTGGAATGTGCTGCCAGAGGAAGTGGTGGAGGCAGATACAATAGAAATGTTTAACAGGCATCTTGACAGATACATGAATAGGCAGGGAACAGAGGAAAAAGGTTTTTTGTTTAGAAAAGCACCATATGTCGGCACTGAAGGGCCTGTTTCTGCGCTGTACTATTCTTTGTTGTTATGATTATAACCAGGGGATGTGCTTTTCATGAAGTTGACTGTAGTTTCTGCTCTTCTTCAGGTCCACTGTGAGAAAGCAGACAGGGCCATCTGTTCTGAAAGATATACAGAAAGCTGAATGATTTAGCTGCAATCATTGTCACATTGTGACACTGAAACTCCAAGCCAGAGTTTGTTCTCAAACTGCTACAGTGGGTTCTGAATTGTCACCCCCCTGATGCAGAGGTGAGAGTTCTACCTCCTGAGGCACAGCCAGTTGGACCAAGGAGGAACAGTAGAGCAGTCTAAGTGAATGTGGAATCAAAAGAGGCCCCATTTGGCAACTTACCCAGGAGATGGCTAGTACATAGCGTGAATACACTCATACCCAATCAGCAGGGTTTCAGCGATTCATTCAGATTGAGTGACGCTACCTTTACTCTGCATCTAAGCTTTACCATAACTAATGGAACTATGAGTGAGCGGGAAAACCATCACGTTCCCTGGCTTCCGTTGCTTTATTGAGCCCAAAACTCTCACACAAAAAGCATTATGAACAAAGGTGGCAAAGGAAGATCACTAGGCAAGACAGACTCCACCATACCAAGGAATTCCAAACTCTCAGGGAGACAGCGAACCGAACAGGGGCTTGTTGCATTCCCATCTGTCTTTGTGAAGACACATGTCCCTCCAATTGAGCAGCTGATTGGAATTCCAGAGTCAAGGAGAGTCTGATTTACTCCGCTTCCAGCTTTGTGCTCTGTGTGGCACTGAACCACAGACACCAGGGAGATTCCAGCAACATGCTATCCACCTCCCCACCAGCCCCCACCCCTGACACCCCCACCACCAACACCACCCGCCCAATCCCTCCAACCCCCATGTCAGCACTAAGTTTACTGGCTTCAGTCAAATATTTAATTGGATTCAGCACTACTGGGATGGAGAAGTAAAACAGATTAGGTTTCTACCAGCAACTACACATGTGAAGACATCAGAGGAAACAGAATCAGGCTGGGTGTCTGAGTGTCCCTGAGTTGTTTATTATCCTGCTAACACTTGCTCTCCAAGGCCACATCTGAAGGATAACGATTTGGACATAGTATGTGAACCACACCTCCAGTATGACTCATTGCTGACAGGAAAAAACATTAACTCCCGCCTCTTTAGAAGGAATAAATGCTTCTATTAATACTGCATTTTTCACATGGCACGATATTATAGAGCACAATGAATTATTTCTGGAATGTAATCTCTTCTGCAATGTAGGAATCACACGGCTAACTTAAGTCCAGTAAAATTCCACAAAAAGCAATGATGTAGTGACCAGATGATGCATTACTATCATGAGATATTGGTGAAGGGTCAAATGATCGTTCAAGACACTCTCCTGCTCTTCTGCAAAGTTAGAATGGCTCAATTTGTAACAACATGCCCATGATAGAGATAAACACAGTGTGGAGCTGGAGGAACACAGCAGGCCAGACAGGATCAGAGGAGCAGGAAAGCTGACGTTTCGAGTTGGGGCCCTTCTTCAGAAATGGGGGAGGGGAAGGGGGCTCTGAAATAAATAGAGAGGTGGGGGGCGGTGATAGCAGGAGCAGATAGGTGGGAGAGAAGACGGACAGGTCAAGGAGGCAAGAATGAAGCTAGTAAAGGTGAGTGTAGGTAGGTAGTGGTGGGGATTGGTCAGTGAGGTGGGAGGAGCAGATAGGTAGGAAAGAAGACGGACAGGTCAATGAGGCGGGGATGAAGCTAGTAAAGATGATTGTAGGTAGGTTGTGCTCATAAAGGCCAACATTGTAAACTTACGTTCTAAGATATGTGACTGTATTATTGCAGTGAGGTCCCATTCACTTATTTAGGAACAAGAACAGGAGACCTGACCTATACCAAAAACAGCCCCAATATGTCAGTCTTCTCACTGGAGTTTGTAGGATGCTGCCATGTGGGAAATGACTGTTGTAGCTGTATGATACTGCATAGAACAGTTCCTCCACTTCAATGAAACCAATATAAAACACAATTGAAAGTTGTTGCTGTTGCACTCTGAGACACTTAAGAGAGTTGTATTAAGACACTGCAAGGAGTAGAATCCTAGATTATTACAGAATGAAAGGAAACCATCATCCCTTTATCCTCATGCCAACTCCTTGACAGAGTCATTTATCGAGTTCCATGCTTATCATCCTACATCATCCTTGCCCATCTTGCAATTTTCACTTTTTAAAAAATGGTTTAGCCAATTTCCTTTTAAAAATCGTTACTGAACTCACTCCCACTACTCTTTCAGGCAGCGCATACCATTTAAATAACTTGTTCTATAAATTCTATTAGTGGCACCACTGCCCCACAGCACAATGGACCCGGGTTCAATTCCACCCTCAGGTGGCTGTCTGTGTGGAGTTTGCATGTTCTCCCTGTGTCTGCGTGGGTTTATGCCAGGTGCTCTGGTTTCCTCCAACCATCCAAAGATGTGCAAGTTAAGTGAGTTTGCCTTGTAGTGTGTCGGCTAGGTGGATTAGCCAAGGTAAATGCAGTGTTACAGGGATAGGGTGTGGAGGTGGGTCTGGGTGGGATGCTTTTCGGAGGATCAGTGCAGATTTGATGGCCTCTTTATGCACTGCAGGGATTCTATGTTTCTTTGCTGTTTTGTTGCCTTCACACTGAATCTGGTTACTGACCCTGAAAATGAGCAGACACTCTTTCATCTATCAAGATCCCACCTTTATTAAAGCTACTTACTTAATCATTTCTGCTCTGCAGATAATAACTTCAGTATCTCTAGTTTTTCCACATAACTGATGGTCCATACATCTGGTATTCTGCTCTACACTCTCTCAAAGAACTCAGCATCCTTTTCAAACTTTAATGCTCAGAATTGTACTCCAAATGAGGCCTAACATTGATTTATGAAAATTCACTGTAAATTCCTTGATTTTTGTTCTATGCAGCTGTGTATCATGCCCAAGATTCTGTTCATTTTTAGGAACATTCTCAGTTTGTCCTAACACTTTCAATGATTTTATGTACATGCATCACCAGGTCTCTCCTTTTCTGAACCCCTTTTAAAATTGTTCTACTTAAAGCATATTGACTTCTCTTATTTAATGCACAAAATGTAAGTAATATATGCATCACCGTATAACCACAAGAATTTTTTACAAGTAAGATATTTTTGGCCTTTTTCTCTTTCAGAAGGGTGAAGATCATTGGACTGCAAGCAGAACATGGACTACAGCCAATATGGGGGAGGGAGGGGGGGGCTCCATACATAAAATGTGTTACTGTCCATATACTAGAACTAATGTCATTACTGCTGCATTGGCTGAGCGTGTGCCAAGGTCGACAGAGAGTCAAGCTAACAGGGTTTTCAAGAAAAACAAAAATCTCTTTCCAAACTTTTCGAAAAGCAATTATGTTAGAAGGGAAACAGTTGCAGGGCGAGAGCAAAAACTGGACAACTCTTTTAATAAGCCAGCACAAGGCTAAATGGACTTCCAAACTTACAATCCTGTGATAAAGTAACACCAAAACCATGGCAAATTTCATCCAGTGAGTAGCCGAGCAGCACAGACTAGGAAGGTACCCCAATAGATCCCGAGTCTAAGTCATTGGTAAAGTGGCTATAGTAAAAGAGGACTTACGGTTGAGATTATTCAGCCATACTTCTCACTCTTGATCACTATTCTCACTCTCAGTCACTATGTTTTGATTTGCTGGACAGTACATCATTAGACTGAACTGTGATGCTCTCCACTGTTAATAAGCCTACCATTACTCAAAGCCAACACTCACATGAATAATGATCTCTTTAGAAACCCGTGATCTCTACCACCTGAAAGAACAAGGGCAGCAGGCACTTGGGATGAACATCTCCACACTCCCTCCTAATCACAAAAACATCTCAACTTGAAAATGTATTGCCATTCTGTACTTTTGTTCTTTGAAGTGCTGGAATTCCCTCAGGGTGGGATCACAGTGGGAAAAAGTTTGTGAAGCACTGGTTCATGCAATATGATCCTAAAGTGCCACCCGTGACATACATATGAGATTTATAAATATTTTAATCTTATTTATTTTAGTGTTTTCAATTTTGGACTAGTGGCATATGGGCTTTCAGAGTGTCTGAAGGGGTTTAATGATTAACTTGTAAGTATTTCTAACGCCATTGTGACATCTTTTAAAAACACAACATGAGAGAGACAGGTTCTGAAGATTAATGCAAATCTGTTTACATTTGGAGAGCTTATCATTGAATAAAGTAAACAGCATGGTCCTTTAGGCTTTTAGATAAAAGATTCCTGAATTGTTTTCTGGGCTTACGGAAAACAATCATAGCTTGGAAAAAAAGATTTTTTAGTTTCAGTTTGCATAAGTCTTAGCTGAATCTGAATGTATAAAACTCATGAAAATGTAAAGCTCATGAAAAAGAATAGGTAGTTTAGAACTGTTAAGAAATAAGTTGCCTCAGTGTATGAAGTTTATTTTGAAAGTTCCAAACCACAAGTATTTGGTTACAACTCTGAAGGAGTTACTTGAAGCAGAGAAAATCTAAGCTTCGTTGTATGAAGCCTCTCCCTGGAGCCTATCAGATTCATAAGATAAGGAAATTGAAGCCACAGTTAAAATGTGCCATTATAGATGTGAAAGAGAAAGCAATTGAGATTAATGGAATTACATTTTAATCTGTTTCGAAATCTTTAAATTTGTAAATAGTTTGGTTTATTCCTCATTTCTTTCACAGAATAAATTTCTGTTTTATTGTTAAATGCGAATCTGATTTCCATTTTCCTGTACGTGTGCCCTCAAACTTTTGCTTCCCATCCTTCGCACAACAGCAACAGGGACCCCGCGGTCCTCACTTTCTACCCCTCCAGTTTCCTCATTGAAAGGATCATCAGCTGCCATTTCTGCCACCTCTGGCGAGATGCCACCATCAGACACACATTCCCCTCCCTCCCCTTGTCAGCCTTCCACAGGGACCGTTTTCTCTGGTACACCCTGGTCCACTCCTCCTCCATTTCCAGCACCTCCTCACACCCGCCACGGCACCTTCCCACACAACTCTAGAAAGTGCAAAACCTGACTGTTTACTTCCTCCCTCCTCCAGCTGTTTGTTTCATGTTTCAGACCTTCAGCATCTGCAGTTCTTTGTTTTAGCCTTGAGTCATTGTCTTGGTTGGGATCAGCAAACTGTGGCCTTTGCTGATACATTAAACCTGGGGGAGGGAGGCCTTGCTTGGTGTGCAATCCCTGCCTTTACATTAGGATTGGCTCACAGCATTAACTTGTTTGAGGCGAAGGGTATTAAACTCAACAACCATCATCCTCTCACTCACTCTCCTGACTGTGTGTGAGGAGACTCTGTGTCTGAACTCAGGCATGTATTCTAACATAGGGTTAACCATCCTCTTGACCATGTTTCCAGAATTTTCTATCTCATTTTCCCTTCCTTTTAAATCACCAAAGTTTGGCAGCCGCGGATTACTGGTGTGGGCTTCAAATAATTCAACAAAAGTTTCCTCCATTGCACCAACACGTCCTGTGCAGGGAGTCTCTTGGACGAAAACTGCAGGAATAATTCACAAACACCTCTCCCTCCCAGACCTAAGCTGCGAGGGGAGAGGGGGCATTAACAACAACAGGGACGAACCCCAAATAAAAACAGATCCAGGGAGCTGCCAAACTGCTGAGGAATCAATGAGAAAGCAGCTCACTTCCCCAGATCCAAGGTGACTAAACAGCAACCAAAGAGAAACCGTTAGGATTTGGTGATGGTGGGGGAGGTGGCAGAGAGAGGCAAAGTTAGGCAGGAGCGGCATACAACGTTTGAAGGCACTTCTGTCAAGTACTTACACAGTTCCAGGAGGATGAAGGAACACACAAAGGTTTCAACTTTCACCATATTATCACACTCTCCACCAGCAGCTACCAAACCCCCAACTCCAGGCACTCTGCTCAAGGTTCCCCCCAGAGAGTTTAGCCAGAGCCTTTCCAGATGGTTGCTAGGCTGTGTGCAGCAGGATGAGACCCGACCTGTTGTTTCTTTTTGCTGCTCCTTCTCAGTGAGTCAAGACTTTTTCTCTCTCTCTCTTAAAACCACTCTCCCGTTTGTGAAGAGGGCAGCGCCTGCAGGGTCCTAGTGCCGCGGCTGAGCTGGGTGGGAGGCTCTCTCGCCAGCCCGAACTCCTCCGCCAAATGTTGCGCTGCGCTCCTCGCCTTTCCGTCCCACGAATCGCGCAATGGCCACAGCGCTGGGAGGGGGAACGTTCGGCCCCTCGTTCCCCTGTCTCCCCTCGATCCACTCAAATAAAAAAGCCAGTGAGCTGCGGCTTCTGGAGGTCTGGAAATAAAATAGAACAGTAAGTGCTGGAGAAACTCAGCAGGTCTGGCAGCATCCGTGGAGAGAGAAACAGAGTTAACGTTTTGAGTCCGGTGTGACTTTTCGTCGACGAATGAGTTCTTTAAGGCAAATGGAAGAAATCTGACCGATCTTTGCGTGATTCCAGATCCACAGTGATGTGTTTGACTCTTCACTGCCCTCTGCAATGGGCTAGAGAGCTACTCAGCAACAAGAACAGAAAAGCTCAGCAGGTCTGGCAGCATCTGCGAAGAAAAAAATCAGAGTTAATGTTTCTGGTCTAATGACACTTCCTCAGAACTCAGACAAAAGTGATGTTCCTTTACACCCCCATGTGTTGCTCATCCCTTTTACAGCATCTGCAGTTCTTTTGGTTTTTATGAGAGAGCTATTCAGTTCAACAGTAAATGGGGATGGGCAACACAATGGGGTGTAAAGGAACATCACTTTTGTCTGATTTCCGAGGAAGGGTCACCAGACCCGAAACGTTAACTCTGATTTTTTCTTCATATACTGCCAGACCTGCTGAGCTTTTCCAGCAACTTCTGATTCTGTTATCATTTTTGCCTGTCTTGGGTAGCAACCTCAGACAGCCTCCAACATTTGTACTGCTCTGCTCCTGCCCAACTTCATTGGTTAAAAAACACATGGGATTCCTACAGTTCCGTGCACCATATGATTAGCCTCCTTGGCAATCTCATAAATAGAGTGAGAGACATTTGTCCACCACACAAACATGATGCTGAAATCAAGTGCATCAAAGCCAACTTACAGGATAATAGCTACCCTGAACAGATCATTTCATGCTATATAGTTGTGTAAACCTATGGAAATTTGCCTGACTGACTACCCCAGTACTGTATCTACAACTCTGTCTTACCGTCTTAGAATATCGTTGCTTCCCGTGCACTTATCTAGAGTCCCCTTAAACACACATATGCAAATCACTTTTTTTATGCCATGATAATATAAAAAATGAACTATCCATTTTCAAATTCTATTGAATCTATTTAATCTAATACCTGAGACTTTCATGATATGAATTTTAAAAAATATTAAACACACTGACTTAAAATTACCAGAGCAATTACCTGACCATACAGGTTGACCATGTTTTATGAAACCAATGCGGATTGGGCAAATGACAATCCGTGGTGAAATTAACATTTTCCCAAAGGGATATGAAACCAGCCAAAAAAAACTCCATGAGTAGGTGTGAAATGGCCCTCATCTGCTTTTTTGATTTACACCTTTATGAGAATGTTCACAGTTGGAGGTATAACTGTCGACAATTAATAAGCCTTAAAATGCCAGCAACACAGAGTACATAAATTAGCTTGTGTTTCAGGGATAACAAGGTGTGGAGCTGGATGAACACAGCAGGCCAAGCAGCATCATAGGATCAGGAAAGCTTGACGTTTTGGGCCTAGACCCTTCATCAGAAATGGGGGAGGGGAAGAGGGTTCTGAAATAAATAGGGAGAGAGGGGGAGGCGGAAAGAAGATGGATAGAGGAGAGGATAGGTGGAGAGGAGACAGACAAGTCAAAGAGGCGGGGATGGAGCCAGTAAAGGTGACTGTAGGTGGGGAGGTAGGGAGGAGATAGGTCAGTCCAGGGAGTACGGACAGGTCAAGGGGCAGGATGATGTTAGTAGATAGGAGATGGGAGTGTGGCTTGAGGTGGGAGGAGGGGATAGGTCAGAAGAAGAACAGGTTAGGGAGGCGGGGACGAGCTGGGCTGGTTTTGGGATGCGGTTGGGGGAGGGGAGATTTTGAAGCTTATGAAATCCACATTGATACCATTGGGCTGCAGGGTTCCCAAGCTGAATATGAGTTGCTTTTCCTGCAGCCTTTGGGTGGCATCATTGTGGCACTGCAGGAGGCCCAGGATGGACATGTCGTCTGAGGAATGGGAGGGGGAGTTGAAATGATTCGTGACTGGGAGGTGCAGTTGTTTGTTGCGAACTGAGCGCAGGTGTTCTGCAAAGCTGTCCCCAAGCCTCCACTTGGTTTCCCCGATGTAGAGGAGGCCACAACGGGTACAGCGGATGCAGTATACCACATTGGCAGATGTGCAGGTGAACATCTGCTTGATGTGAAAACTCTTCTTGGGGCCGAGGATTGGGGTGAGGGAGGAGGTGGGGGGGCAGATGTAGCACTTCCTGCGGTTGCAGGGAAAAGTGCCGGGTGTGGTGGGGCTGGAGGTGAGTGTGGAGCGGACAAGGGAGTCACGGAGAGAGTGGTGCCTCTGGAAAACAGACAAGGGTGGGGAAGGAAAAATGTCTTTGGTGGCGTGGTCGGATTGCAGATGGCAGAAGTGTCGGAGGATGATGCGTTGGATCTGGAGGTTGGTGGGGTGGTACGTGAGGATGAGGGGGATTCTTTTTTGGTTGTTATTGCGGGGACGGAGTGTGAGGAATGAGTTGCGGGAAATGCGGGAGACACTGTCGAGGGCATTCTCGACCCCTGCGGGGGGGAAGTTGCGGTCCTTGAAGAATGAGGACATCTGAGATGTACAGGAGTGGAATGCCTCATCCTGGGAGCAGATGCGGCAGAGGCAAAGGAATTGGGAATAGGGGATGGCATTTTTGCAGGAAGGTGGGTGGGAGAAGGTGTATTCTAGGTAGCTGTGGGAGTCGGTGGGCTTGAAATAGATATCGGTTTCTAGGTGGTTACCCGAGATGGAGACAGAGAGGTCCAGGAAGGAGAGAGAGGTGTTAGAGATGGTCCAGGTGAACTTCAGGTTGGGGTGGAAGGTGTTGGTGAAGTGGATGAACTGTTTGAGCTCCTTGTGGGAGGACGAGGCGGCTCCGATACAGTCATCAATGTAACGGAGGAAGAGGTGGGGTTTAGGGCCAGTGTAGGTACGGAAGAGGGATTGTTCCACGTAACCTACAAAGAGGCAGGCATAGCTTGGGCCCATGCGGGTACCCATGGCCACCCCCTTTGTCTGTAGGAAGTGGGAGGAATTGAAAGAGAAGTTGTTGAGGGTGAGGACGAGTTCGACTAAGCGAATGAGGGTGTCAGTGGAGGGGGATTGGTCAGGTCTGCGGGACAGGAAGAAGCGGAGGGCCTTTAGGCCATCTGCATGGGAAATACAGGTGTATAGGGACTGGACGTCCATAGTAAAAATGAGGTGTTGGGGACCGGGGAATTGGAAGTTCTGGAGGAGATGGAGGGTGTGGGTGGTGTCACGGACGTCGGTAGGGAGTTCCCAGACCAAAGGGTTGAAAATGGAGTCGAGGTAGGTGGAGGTAAGTTCGGTGAGGCAGGAGCAGGCGGAGACAATGGGTTGACCAGGGCATTCAGGTTTGTGGATTTTGGGAAGGAGATAGCAGGGTTGGGGAACGATGAAGTTGGAGGCAGTGGGTGGGAGGTCACCTGAGGTGATGAGGTTGTGGATGGTTTGGGAGATGATGGTTTGGTGCTTGGGGGTGGGGTCATGATCCAGGGGGCAGTAGGAGGAGGTGTCAGATAGTTGGCGCCTGGCCTCAGCGATGTAGAGGTCAGTGCACCATACTACAACAGCGCCTCCCTTGTCCGCGGGTTTTGTGGTGTGGTTGGGATTGGAGCGGAGGGCTGCAAGTTCTGCGGGGGAGAGGTTGGAGTGGGTGAGAGAGGTGGGGAGGTTGAGGCAATTGATGTCTCGACGGCAGTTGGAGATGAAGAGGTCGAGGGAGGGTAGGAGGCCTTGGGGTGGTGTCCAGGAGGAGGGCTTGTGTCGGAGGCGGGAGAAGGGGTCAGTAGAGGGAGGGTTCGGTTCATGGTTGAAGAAGTAAGCGTGGAGGCGGAGGCGGCGGAAAAACTGCTCAATGTCCAACCGTGAGCACATCTGCCAATGTGGTTTACTGCATCCGCTGTACCCGTTGTGGCCTCCTCTACATCGGGGAAACCAAGTGGAGGCTTGGGGACCGCTTTGCAGAACACCTGCGCTCGGTTCGCAACAAACAATTGCACCTCCCAGTCACGAACCATTTCAACTCCCCCTCCCATTCCTCAGACGACATGTCCATCCTGGGCCTCCTGCAGTGCCACAATGATGCCACCCGAAGGCTGCAGGAACAGCAACTCATATTCAGCCTGGGAACCCTGCAGCCCAATGGTATCAATGTGGATTTCACAAACTTCAAAATCTCCCCTCCCCCAACCGCATCCCAAAACCAAGATAACAAGGTGTGGGGCTGGATGAACACAGTAGGCCAAGCAGCATCATAGGAGCAGGAAAGCTTGACGTATCGGGCCTAGACCCTTCAAGGGTCCGCTAACACACCTTGTGTTAGCTATCCACTAACACACCTTGTTATCTCGGATTCTCCAGCATCTGCAGTACCTTTTATCTCGCATCCCAAAACCAGCCCAGCTCGTCCCCGCCTCCCTAACCTGTTCTTCCTCTCACCTATCCCCTCCTCCCACCTCAAGCCACACCCCCATCTCCTATCTACTAACGTCATCCCGCCCCCCTTGACCTGTCCGTCCTCCCTGGACTGACCTATCTCCTCCCTACCACCCCACCTACACTCACCTTTACTGGCTCCATCCCCGCCTTTTTGACTTGTCTGTCTCCTCTCCACCTATCCTCTCCTCTATCCATCTTCTTTCCGCCTCCCCCACTCTCCCTATTTATTTCAGAACCCTCTTCCCCTCCCCCATTTCTGATGAAGGGTCTAGGCCCGAAACGTCAAGCCTTCCTGTTCCTATGATGCTGCTTGGCCTGCTGTGTTCATCCACTTTGTTATCTCGGATTCTCCAGCATCTGCAGTTCCTATTATCTCTTGTGCTTCAGGGAGCTGCTTTTGGCAGAGAAAGGAGATGAAACAACAAATGCAGCTCTGAACACAGGCTGAGCACTCTTTGTCTCTTAAGAAGAAAATGTATCTGGTGACAGTACTGATTGAAGTGAAGCATCAGGAAAAGGTATGGCCACATGTTAAAAAGAACTTTGGACTTTCATTGCAGATACTTTGAGAATTTAAAAACAAGGAACCCAATTCACCTTCCCTCCCTCTTTCTCATTGTAGCAAATTCCACATTCTCACCACTCTTTAAGTGTAGATGTTTCTTCTGAATACTTTTTATTAGATTTATTAATGATTCATTCATGTTTATGACCTCTAGGTTTTGGAATATAGGAGTTGGAGAAGATTATTCAACCCTCGAGCCTGCTTTGCCATTTTATATCATAGCTGATCATCTGGCTTAATGCCAGATTCCCATGCTCTCCACATACCCCTTTATGTCCATGCCCCTTCAACTGAGCCATAGCTGACTTTGTACAGTTATATTTGAGAGATATGACTTGGGAAATTTCCTGGTGCTCTGATAAACATTCTTGCCACTGATACCACCTCAAAACTCCTATCCATTTATCTCTGTTGACTGGAGGAACAAGCTGACATTTCATTGTTTTAAATAAAACAATATAGGTAAGGAATTGGTAACAGATATGCAGACATACCCATCATTCTTTTGAAAAATAATGCATGTGTAAAACACACTGAGAATTTTTCAAACTTTTCAGAGTAAGACAGCAATGTATGCAATCGAGACTGAGGTGCCAGGAAGCTGTAAATTCTGTTTTCCTCTGATCATTGTTGAAAGATCTGGAGGGGTGATGAGGAGAATTGTATTTACCACAAAGACTTATTGTATCCTAGAACACTGTCTGAAAAGTTGGAGGAGACTGAAACCTTAAATAATTTGAAAAGGAAGATGGGATGTACTTCAGGATGAGGAACATATGGGTTATGGAGAAAAGTAGGGGTGTCTGATTATTCTTTCAAAGAGCCACCATATATATTACAGGCTAATTCATTTTTAAAAAAATCCTTGAATTAAGAATCCACTGATATCCACAAAACCATTGCCAATTGTCAGAAGAACCCATATGTCTCTCTAATTTTCTTCAGAGAAGGAAACTGCAATCCTCACTTGGTCTGGCCTACATGTGACTCCAGACCTACAACAATGTGACTGACTCTCAACTGCCCTCTGAAATGGTCTAGCAGGTCACTCAGTTCAAAGGCAGCTGGGGATGGGGAATAAATATTCGCCAGCCAGCAACACCTATGTCCCATGATTGAATTTAAAAAAGTGACCTCCTATCGCCAACTCCATTTCTATAATTTTATGATATTGCCTTCTCATCTCTCGCAAGTCGTGTTGTTGGTCCCTCGATGTAACCAGTCACAATGTCGCAACATTACTCTGGTGTACTGTAAGGATTAACACTGTTTGAAGAGATTCAGAAGGACTTGTCTGCGTTTGGGGCAGTTTCTGAAGATATCATTTCTTCCCGTCTTCCTGGGCAGATTTCCAATCAAACAATTTCTGGTATCCGCAGGAAAATTTGTTAGAAAATGTTTCAATTGTTCTGTTGTTTGGCACTTCCCTTCAGATGCCTGAAATAATGTATACTAGTCAGACTCTTTTTTTATACCCGGAAATGCAACCCTAGGATGGCCTGTATGTTCATTTCCCAGTTTATTGTATTTTTTGAACAGTTCTTTCCCCTCTATAGGAAACAGCAGCATCTTGCATGCTGTATAATACAAGTTATTTCCAAATAGCACAGGAACAGATCATTACCCCAACTATTTACAGTGTTTATACCCCATCTGAGCCTCTTTCTAATGTCCTCCATCCATCCCTATTGATAGGTCCTTCTTTTCCTTTTCCTCTCATGTATTTATACAGCTGTCCCCGAATGCACTTACGTTGTTTGCTTCGATCATTTCATTAATCACAATCATAACTTCCTTGTTATAGCCTTTCAATTATCTGGGGGAACATGTATGAGGCAAGTAGAGTATAGAAGAAAGGTGAATATATGGGGTGACATGGTGGCATGGTGGCTCAGTGGTTAGCACTGCTGCCGCACAGCACCAGGGACCCAGGTTCAATTCCAGCCTCAGGTGACTGTCTGCATGGAGTTTGCACATTCTTCCTGTGTCTGTGTGGGTTTCCTCCAGGTGCTCCAGTTTTCCCCCCCACAATCCAAAGATGTGCAGGTTAGGTGGATTGGCCATGCTAAATTGCCTGTAGTGTTCAGGGATGTGTAGATTAGGTGGGTTACAAGGGGATGGGTGTGGTTGGGATAGTCCAAGGTTCAGTATGGACTTGTTGGGTCAAAGGGCCTGTTTCCACACTGTAGGAATTCTAATTCACAAATATTAATGGTATGAGGCTGCTTCCTGCCACTCATTTGGTAGATGCAGATTCCTATCTTGGCTTGTATTTATATTGTATGCATAGTATTGTGTACATGAAGATGAGTAACAATCTCATAGTGAGGATATGGTAGCCTAGTAGGTATATGTGTTGGATTAGTAATCCATATCTTATGAAAAGTATGAATTAAATCTTGTACAAAAACAGAAATTGCTGGAAAATCTCAGCAGATCTGGCAGCATTAGTGGAGAAAAATCAAAGTTATAGTTTCGGGTCGTGTGCGGAATAAGGGTCACTGGACCTGAAATGGTAACTCTGATTTCTCTCCATAGATGCTGCCAGACCTGCTGAGATTTTCCAGCAATTTCTATTTTTGTTTCAGATTTCCAGCATCCAGAGTTCTTTTCATTTTAATTAAATCCTGTAACTGATTCATAGTTTGGTTCCACTTCATATAATATTTGGATTTTTCTTCGAGTATTTGTGGTGTGTTCCAGATTGGGCTGATTTCCTTCTACCCTATTAACTAGGATCTGACTCCAGAATAGGTTTCTTCTTAACATTTTTATTGGAGCATTGTGAAAAAAGGTACATTTTGTTGAAGCCTTTTATCTTGCACTCATTAGGACGATTCACAATAATTTCAATTCAAAGGAGAAATCAACATGATTATGCTTTGTGAGGAGACATGGTGATTGTTTGGCAAGTCGACTCTGCTAGGTAGAGGCATTGTCATGTGAATGCATCAGTTAATGCTGGCTGACAGTTCACTGTCAGACTTTCTGTAAATTTTAAGCTGCATAGGTTGACTCTGATATGTCAAACATTGTTGAGAAATAAAGCAGGAAATGTACCTAGACTACACCTTCTCTCACCCACCTTTCTGCAAGAATGCGATCCCTGACTCTCAATTCCACTGCCTCCTCCGCGTCTGCTCCCAAGATGGGGCATTCCACTCCCGAACATCCCAGATGTCCTTGTATTTCAAGGACCGCAACTTCCCCCACTTTGGTGATAGAAAATGCTCTCAACCACATCTCTTGCATTTCCCGTACCTCTGCCCCCACATTCCCTCCCCGCAACAGAAACAAAGACAGAATCCCCCTTGTCCTCACGTATCACCCCACTAACCTGTGGATTCAAAGTTTCATTCTCCGCCACCTGCAATCTGACCCCACAACCAAAGATATATTTCCCTCCCCAACCCTATCTGCCTTCTGTAGGGACCGCTCTCTCCATGACTCCCTCGTCCGCATCATACTCCCCACTAGCCTCACCATGGCAGGAAGTGCTACACCTACCCCTTCACTCCCCACCTCACCTCCATCCAAGGAATCAAAAAAATCCTTTCACGTCAGACAGACCTGCACATCTGCCAATGTGGTCTACTGCATCTGCTGCTCCCGATGTGGCCTCCTCTACATTGGTGATATTCAAGCAGAGACTCCGAGACCGCTTTTGTAGAGCACCGGTGCTCTGTTTGCAACAAACGACAACACCTTCCAGTCACAGACCACTTCAACTCCCCCTCCCACTCCCTGGGTGACATGTCCATCCTGGGCCTCCTCCAGTGTCACAATGACGCCACCCAGAATCTGGAGGAGCAGCACCTCATATTCTGCCTTGGAAGCCTACAACTCAATGGTCTCAATGTGGACTTTACTAGTTTCAAAATCTCCCCAGCCCTGGCCTCATCCCATGACCAACCCTCCCTCTCATCCTCGCCTCCTTGACCTGATACAACCTGTCCATCTTCTCTCCCACCAATCCGATCCTCCCACCTCACTGACCAATCCCCACCACTGCCTACCTGCACTCACCTATCAGCATCCCACCTACCTTCCCCAGCCCCACCTCTCTTCCCTCTATTTATTTCAGAGCTCCCTTTCCCCTCCCCCATTTCTGAAGAAGCGTCCTGGCCCAAAATGTCAATTTTCCTGCTCCTCTGATGCTGCCTGGCCTGCTGTGTTCCTCCAACTCCACACTGTGTTATCTCTGACTCCAGCATCGGCAGTTCTTACTGTCTCTTTGCCTGTTTTGTTGAGTTGGATCAGATGCAGTGCAAGTATATGCTCTTTCTGTCTGTGAAAAAACAGGGCCCCATTTATTAATGTGTAGCTTCCAGGACATGCATGCACACTATACTCTGTGCAATATTTGCTATATTTTTCTATTTTTTTTAATTCTTAAAATTATTCAAATGGTGCAAGATTGTGGTGAAGTTGGAAAAACTTTTCACTGTATTTTACTGTTTGTCTCACTGTAAAATAAAGGTGACAATAAAATCATTCATTCATTGAAATCATTCATTCTCTGGACCCAGCTGACAATCAGGTACAAGTGTGATTCAGGGACTGGTAGTCATGATAACTAAAACTATCAATTAAGCTAACCTAAAGATGAATGCTGAAGATTTCAAGTGATGGGGGCTGTGAATGTCTCCTTTGGCAGTATGTTTCATTGTGTGGGTTTGTTCATGCGAAGTTAGATTGTTGATACGGTGGCCTGGAATATCTTGGAAGTCTGGAGAGTTCTGCACATTTAAAAATGGCAGGTGGGACCCGGATACAAAAGACTCAGCCCCAATTCTACCAGATCCTGTGTTAGCCAGGAGGGTAATAGTGTGGGGCATAGCTCACACAGGCAGGAATCTCAAACTCGGCTCTCTATTTGAACCCAGTTCAAACAGATGCAGTTTCACTGTAGCTAGGGACTTATAGTATGTGCTATAATTTATAACAGAGTATTTCACAGACCATTTAAGTAGATATTTTCTCATCAACCTGTTCAGAAATGTTCTTACACACCTCTGCAGCAGGTGAATCCAGGCCTTTTGGCTCAGAGGTGGTAACACTACCACTACTCCAGAAGAGCAGGCGGGACTTGAATCCAGGCTTTCAAATCCAGGGCTAGTGACACTACCACTGCTCCATAAGAGGAGCCCGTGTCTCCCATCCTTTCAAACATAATTAAATAGTTCACAACACCTGGTTGCCTTGTTACATCTAACTTCTAAGTATTTAACATCCTATTGATATAATTACTAAGAAAATATACACAATGATTGTATATTAGAATATATTGCATTATTTCATAACATTTAACAAAATCTATCTGCCACCCACCTTGTAAAAAAAATCTAGATCACAACATTGTTATAGTCAAAATTTATTATGACACAAGGTATCCCAGTTTGAAGACATCCAACAAGTTTTTTGAACAAGAATTTGTTTTTGTAAAACATTCCAATTTCTCTGATGACTTGCTTCTTCCCACTTTACTTTTGAAATTTATTTTCTCTCTAACAGTAGTTTTATACTCACAGGACCAATCCACAATCACTTTCAGCAACAATCCTCATCAAGTGGACATTGTCCCAGAGCTAATGATTATCAATGTAGAACTCTGGCACAATTCCATCCCCCGGCCCCCACAAGCTGGCCCTTATGTATTAAATAAAGATATAGCCATGTCTGCCACTTCTACCAGCACAAGTGTTTCTGAAGAAGGGTCTAGGCCTGAAATGTCAGCCTTCCTGCTCCTCTGATGCTGCTTGGCCTGCTGTGTTCATCCAGCTCTACGCTTTGTTATCTCAGATTCTCCAGCATCTGCAGTTCCTACTATCCCCGTAGATAAGATGTCTTTTTTTTAAATAACTGTATATTTTTTTCGATCCACAAGCTAACACACATCTTGTTGCACTTGAAAAACCATTAGAAGCCTAGTATGTGGGTCATCATGAAAAATGACTCATTTTCTTCAATCCAAGGTTGTAAATCTGAATATTCTTAATTTTTAATTTTTTAATGACTTACTTGTCTTAAATACTCCTCCAACAGTAGCATATTTCAACATGCTGCTTAATTCTTCTACATCTTAGTATACAGTGATTCCAGTTAGTGCATGTAACCAACTTAATTTCCCAATTATGCTTACCAACTAGTTTGCTTCTTCTTTAACAGAAACAAAGTTGCTGGAAAAGCTCAGCTGGTCTGGCAGCATTTGTGAAGACAAAATCAGAGTTAATGTTTCAGGTCAGGTGACCCTTCCTCAGAACTTCTGTCTGTTTTTGTCCCTGATTTACAGTATCTGCAGTTCTTTTGATTTTTGCTTCCTTTTTAATTGTAGAATCTTTGTTTAGACTAATTTATTGGGATCCTATTAACATGCTTTGCATAAGACTGTTGATCTGTTTGGTCCATTTAATATCCAATGCTACATATTAAAAAAAACCTTGAATCCTGACTTCCAATTCTTAATTTTGCTTTAAGTTCATTAATTGCAATGTTTATAGAGTCCTTCTCCCACTCCACAAAATACGATCAATGTACAGCATCTGCCTGAAAGTTTCCCATGGTGCCAACAAAACATTTAATTGGAGACTACACAATTTTAATAGGATGGACTTTATTGAGCTCCAGTGGCATCACTTAGTCCATTTAACTTCCAGGGTTGCCTTAATGTTTTTAGTGTCTCTTTTGGAAGGCGAAGAATTACTTCCCTTTTGAGCTGATCTCCCTGAAAAAATGCAGCTTTAAAAATTAATCAATCTACATTCCCAAGTGTTTGAGGCTGACAAAGCCAATAAAAATCTTCAAAGTTGCTTTAGGTGCTGTAACTGTACCGATTTTTTCGGTAGTTTTTCTTCAAACCTTGTGTCACTAATCTGGCTTTAGTTTATACATCGCATCAAGCAGCACTTTCTCCGTGCACATCTCTTTATGCAGTAGGGTTGGCTGTCCCTTATCTGGCACCTCTGTGTATACCTTAAATTCTCTCCAGTTCTAATTCTTGACATTAAGCATATTTATTAACTTATCTTCTAATTTGTTTAGTCATTAACATTTCGCAATCCATCGGTTTCTGGTCCTGGTGGTATTCCTGATCTGAACTATATTTCTTGACCTTGTAAAACAATGCTAGCGACTTTGCCTTCTCTGTCTTTCTGAAGAGCTACTATTTGATTCCCTTTTCTAGTGAAAGAATTCCTTTCAACAGTTTGTGACCTCTATACCAGACAATCTTCGCTCCCAGACCCACTGACCTGGTTGGCTATAACTTTTTGTTCTGCATTTCTTCATTCTTTCAAACTGTAGGCCTTACTAGCTGCCCCTCATCCTTAACTTTCAGCCAGGTTTTGTATTTTCCAGTGACATTCCTTTGTCGTGTTAAAGTAGTTGTATTTCTTAATTCACTGGCCCCTTCTGGAAAACATTTAACTTTAGCACCCACTTTTGGCAACTGTCCTTTGGGACCAATGGCCTCATTTTAATCAGAATTGATCTGTCCATCATCAGGCGAACTGTCAATTAAAACTGCTTAATTCTTATAACTGTGTAACATTTGGGTTTGAGAGGTACCTGGTTCCTCTTTACTTTCTATAATTCCATTAAAACCACAAATTTGTAATCTTGAAGAATGTACCTGAACAATATCATTCCCATAACGTACAATGATTATTTTTCTGACTTAACCAACAAACTTTCCCTGGTGTCTCCATTCTTCAAGTCCCTATCTCTTGTAATGAAGCATATCCCCCTGATCGAAACTGATTGCCAACAAGCTTACATTATATTTGAAGGTTTGCTGAATTCATTCTGATACATTGGCTTTAATGATAGTCTTCCTGCCTGCGTTCGGTACAATCAAATGCTCTGAGAAACTTGAACTAATTGTAGTCTTTTCCCAAGCTGGGGCTTATCACTTATTAGTGAAAGAACTTCAGGATTTCTATGAAAACTAATTGATATAGACACATGCTTTGATCATATGCGGCAGGTTTTCACATGAACAATGCATATTAGCGCCGACAATAATTCACAGTTTGGCTGATCTGTTGAAATTTTATGTACCATTTCACCTATTAATTCATGATTTCTTTCTCACATTCCATTGCTAAAAGGGCTGTTGAGTGGACTACTCCCTATTCTGCTGCTGTATTCATAGCTGTTATGTCCATATTTACAATTGTTTCTCTAAATCCATCTATCAGTGAGAAATCTTGTTGGTCATTTGTACTTACTTGATATTTTAGCACAGTTTTAAATGTCTTAAACTTAAATGCCAGCACAGATTGGGGAATTTCCAAATGAAATTTCTGCAGTTCTGAATTCAATCTATTGAACTTGATTATGTCCTCTTGTGTGGAACAATCTTCACTCTGTCTCAAATGGGAGGCGATGGATTTGTGGCGTATCATTGGACTATTAACCCAGAGACCCAGGTAATGTTCTGGGAACCTGGGTTTAAATCGTACCATGGCAGACGGTGAAATTTTAATTCAATAAATGTCTGTAATTAAGAGTTTAATGATGACTGTCAATTGTTGAGAAAAACCCATCTGGTTCACAAACGTCCCTAGGGAAGGAAACTACCAACTTTACCTGGATTGGCCTACATGTGACTCCAGACCAACTGGAATGTGTGGTTGATAGTCAGTAAATGCCAGTCTGGCCAGTGATGCCCACATCCTGTGAGTGAATGAAAAACAAATGTCAAAACTTGACCATGCGTCATAAGCAGTCAGTAAATCATTGTTTTGATAAGATTTATCCGTGAAAGTTAACAATCTGTCCAAACTTTCATCTGTGTTCAAATTCATGTTCCAATTCTAAAATTGTTTCTTATCTTGCTTTCATAAGGTAGTGAAAGAGCTAGGGCTAGTCTTTTGGTAGAGAAGTAACCAAAGTCCACAGAGTTAGGTTATTCTTCCACTGATCATGCAGTTCACTTTCATAAAACAGGGGTGAACATATTTTATGTTCTGATTCAACCACTGTCTGCCACCAGTGGTATACACCAAGAGTTAAATGCTCTTAAACAAAGTCCAAGCATACACTGTTAGGTCACAG
Source organism: Ginglymostoma cirratum (assembly GCA_024137785.1). Taxonomy (NCBI): domain Eukaryota; kingdom Metazoa; phylum Chordata; class Chondrichthyes; order Orectolobiformes; family Ginglymostomatidae; genus Ginglymostoma; species Ginglymostoma cirratum. The sequence goes on from JAHRHZ010000061.1 coordinate 20,923,337, forward strand.
CTCTATTTCAACCAACCACCATACATCGTAAAACTAAGTCACTGCCAGGTTCACAGTGCTATATGTACATTTGAACACTTTTGGCAAAGGAAAAAAAAACCAGAAATTTTCTGATGAAGGGTCTAGGCCCGAAACGTCAAGCTTTCCTGCTCCTATGATGCTGCTTGGCCTGCTGTGTTTATCCAGCCCCACACCTTGTTATCTTAAAACAGAAATGTCTGCCTGTTCCTCAAACTGAAGAATCTCCTAACACTACTGCTCTTCTACTCTTCTCCCCTCCTATACAGTTGAACTACCTGTGGTTCCACTGACTTGGATGTGACAATATTCCTCTGAAGAGCCATTAACCTCACCAGTATTAAATGCAAAAAGAAACTATTAGTGAGAAAGATTGTCTCAGGGAACTCTTATACAATCTGCCTGGTGCTCTGGACTGCTTGGTAGTCACCCATTCCTGATCTGCCTGCACATCCTCATGTTGTGGTGCGACCACTTCCATAAACATGCTATCCACATCATCCTTTTTGATCGCAGGTACATAACAGTTACTCACACGTAAGTTCTAAAACCTGAAGCTCAAGCTTGTCCTGACATTGACAACTTCTGCAGAAAACCTCCCACACTGCACAGGCTGCATTTCCCACTCAGCTAAGCTCCCTGTCACATTTGAATTGTAGACACTATTTATTACAAGTGGGATATCTTACCAGTTACTCACCAATAGCTCCTCCTGCTGCACCAAGATAAGATCCAAATACTGGATGGTGAAAGAAGTAAATGGAAAAAACACATCCTCCGCACATGACCTAATTCATCATAAACCAAACTCTTTCTGCTTGAAATCTGCTGGCTGTTTGCAAGCTGCAAGAGACCTGTGTTTACCCTGTTTTGGGATGAAAGAAACTTATTTTCTTCTTATATGATCTGCCTGGTGCTCCTGGACTGCTTAGTAGTCACCCATTCCTGATCTGCTTATACATCCTTAAGCTCTGGTGTGACCCATAAAAGCCTCATATACAAAAACAATTAAATGATACCTACAGAACACACTTTTAGAAATATATTGACATTTAACTATTCACTACTCACCAAATTCACTCTGCTTGGAGTCTCCACTTCACATGCACTGTTAGACACACATATATTTGATGAATTATGGTAAATGTAAGATTTGGATAACTCTTAAGTTGTAAAGAGTTTACCACATGACTTCCAGGAAGTCAAAAAGAATTGGGCATTATCTGCTTTGTAGAAATGTCATGTGACATTGTGGAGATTATGAGCCAAAATTTTTTGATATTTACTCAAAAGCTGTGGGTGTCACTGGCCAGGCCAACATTTATTGCCTAATGGCTAGCTAAGAGTCAACCACATTGCTGTGACAGTGGAGTCACATGTAAGCCAGATCGGGTAAGGATGGCAGATTTCCTTCCCTAAAGAATAATAGAGAACCAGATGGGTGTTTATAACAATTGTTACATGTTCACCATCAGGCTAGCTTTTATTCCAGATTTTTAAAATTGAGTTAAATTTCACCATCAACCACGGTGGATTTCAAACTCATGTCCCTGTGGGGTTGTGTTTCAAATAACGACCGAAATCAATGAGTGGCGAAAACAGCCTCTTTATTGAGCATCCGCAGTAGCGCAGTAGCACAGTTCGAGGTGGTGATGAATCCAGAAGTACAGTTTTTATAGTAGCCTCTTTGTACACAGTTCTTACATATATTAAAATTCTATCACTATGGTGTTAAACAGTTTTGTCTATTGTACACAGAAATTTATGTGACGTCTGTCCTGGGGAACCAGGAAATTGTTTAAACATTTGCTAAGTGCTGGCTGCTACTCAGATTAGAGTATCTGTCTGGTCTGCTTGCATAATTAAGAGGTATAAGTCCTTTTATCTTTTAAGTTAGCAAATGTTAGTAAAAATACAAGACCTATACGATCTAAATATGTTAGAAATTGTACATACACTCAATAAAAGTATAAAGGATATTAAACTGATTACTGCTGCTGGGTCGTGAGATTTTGTTTACTATTTGTCGGTGTGAGTTTCGTTCATTCATGCAATTTCACAGAAGCACAGTTTTGATAAAAACTTTCTTAAAAAGGACAGAGGCCCTATTCAATATACATTTTGACAGGTACATGCTGGTGGAAGAAACTTGTTTGACTTCTGCAATCTATTCAAGCCTGAGAGATGGTTGCTAAGGGGCTGATTAATATTATAATCTTTTCATAGTTTCGGGTGGGTAGTGGAGACACAATGGCAGTGAGGGTATTGTTTCTGAATAGGTTAGTAGGCTTTGATATTTATTCAGAGGTAGCTTTTGACGTAAATAGGTCTGATAAGGGTTGAAGGTGTGAAGAAGTAGTAATGGGTTTAGAATGAATATTTTAATTTAGCCTATCTTGCAGCAATAAAATGCACTACAAAAATCATGGTTTTATGAATGAATGAAAACGCATTATCGTAAACAGCGAGTTAGTAGAGCGTAAATGAATGAATGGGAATGTGGTATTAGTAAATATAGAATGAATGGGAATGTAGTATAAGTGAATATAGTGACATGGTAAATGAGTTAGTAAAGAGATCCATAATACATAATTCACATCTTCAAATAGTTAACCCAGTGGTTCAGATTACTAGTATGGTGGCTGTCACCTTTGCCCCTTTTATCAGAGAAAATGGGTTTTATTGCTTTAGTTATTGGACCATCAGACTGAGATGAAAAACTAAGGATCTGAGCTGTTGATTGCCAAGCAACGGCCCTTAGATAGAAGTGCTGTGTGTTTTTTTGCAGTTCAGCCCCGAATATACTAGCTGGAGAGGTTTTTCTGAACAAAAACAGAAGTTGCTGGAAAAGCTCAGCAGCATCTGTGAAGAAAAAAAACGGAGTTAACGTTTTTTGAATTCATACAATGGATGTTCGCTTTGCTGGCTGCGTCAGCATTTATTGTCCATCCCTAACTGTCCTTGAGAAGGTTTCTTCTTGTACTGCTGCATTTCACTTGGTGCACGTACATCCATATTGCTGTTAGGTGGTGAGTTTGAGGATTTTGACTCAGCAACAGTGAAGGAATGGTGATCGATTTCCAAATCAAGACGGTTTAGAGGGAAACTTGCAGGTGAAAGCATTCCCATTTACCAAAAATAAAGGAAATCTCTGTCTCTCAATGAAATATTTGTGAATTCTGAAAGTTTCAAGTATCAGAGCTCCTAACTGTTTCCCACCTGAATACGGAACCTGGTCTAAAAATCATGTCATTCTACAATTGACAGCTATCATATCTCATCAACAGGATATCAAATGTACTATTAGAAGTCAACCCATTCTGTATTCTGGGCCTTCTAGGCCCGAAACGTCATGTTTTCCTGCTCCTATGATGCTGCTTGACCTGCTGTGTTCATCCAGCCCCATGCTTGTTATCTCGGATTCTCCAGCATCTGCAGTACCTTTTATCTCTGTATTCTGTACTTCAATCCTTGAGCCACAGGGGCTTTGTTCCATTTCTCATTATTTCCCTCACCTACAATACCTGTGAAGTGCTGTGACATCTTGTCCTGTCTGTATCGGAATGTGTTGTGCTTGGGATAAAGCCAGATACTGTTGAATTCTGCATGGTAACTTACTGGGAACCAGTTTTGCCACTCACTGTAAGAATGCATTTTCCTTTAATAGATTTTCCTTTAATAATTCCCGCACCAGGTCCATAATCTTGAATATTAGAATTAGAATTAGGTTTATTGTCATATGGACTCACATCACGGCAGTGAAAAGTTTACAAAGTTACACTTACTGTACAGATGTGTTATTACATACTTCTGGAACACAGTGGACTGGAACCAGGCCTCCTGGCTCAGAGTTAGGGACAATGATTAGGTTGCATGGTTACCTGTCTCAATTACCCTCCCAGACAGTGCATTCCAGCTGCCATCAGCCTCTTAACGATAAGCCTCGCAGCCTCCTCTCACTTTAAAAATTATCTTCCCTTTGTAATTCCCCTCCAATCGTCTGCAAGAACATTCTGAATAACAGTGAGCCCATTGTTAAACACTGGGCAGTACAGTGGCGCGTTGGTTAGCATTGCTGTCTCACAGCGCCAGCACCCAGGCTTGATTCCAGCCAGGGGTCACTGTCTTTGTGGAGTTTGCACGTTCTCCCCATGTCTGCAAGGGTTCACTCCAATTTCCTCCCACAGTCCAAAGATGTGCAGGTTAAGTGGATTGGCCATGCTAAAAATTGCCCCGTAGACAGCAGGTCAACCATGGTTAAAACCCCATGTAGAGTTTGAGAGATAGGTCTTGGTCAGATGCTCTCCAGTGGATGGGTGTGGACTTAATGGGCTAAACAGCCTTTTTCTGCACAGTGGGTTTCTAAGATTCTACAGAAGTCACTTGACTCGAGACGTTAGCTCTGCTTTCTGTCCACAGAGCTTTTCCAGCAGTTTCTGTTCCAACCCTCCTTTCCCATTCCAGTTGTATGGGACCTAACCATAACAGTACTCAGGGATCAATTGGCCCCGCCCAGTCAGCGCAGAACATGCACAATGGGCGGACCCTATCAACGTGATACGCAAGGTTGCGTGCGCGTGACGTCACGGACGTTGGGCCGACGGGCCGTGCCTGAGGCCGGGGGGGAGGGATCTTGACCGGAGGAGTGCAGGGAGTTGTTATACCAAGCGGCAACGGCCGGCGGCGGCTGGTTTTGGCACTGAGCGTCCTGTGTACTTCGATACGATCGATAATAGATCACCTTGTTGATTTTACTACGTCGCGGATAATTGCCGTTGCCCTCGCCACTTTCATCGCCATGCATTCGCGCTGCGTCCGACGGGTTTTGGCTCCGTGTGTTAGTGAGTATCTGACGTTTGGTACCGGATCATGTTCTACCCCTTCTGAAGAGAATTTTTGTACTTTCTTTGTGTTGCAGGGGTTACTTCCAGCCCATAACTTGCGTTATGCGGTTTAATGTGCAGTACAATACAATCCACCATGTGACAGGCATTAAATTGCAATCGAAAATATAAAAGTCGGCTGTTGTTGATATAAAAGTTGGCATTGTCCTACTAGACCATAAGGCTGCTCCCTCATTGGAGAGAGAGACGACTGGTGGTGAGTTGAACCTGAGGGTCACTACACTTCAGGGAACGGGTGATATTGAGAAAGTGAGCCCATCATGGTCACTTTAGCCAATGCAGGGATTGAACCTATGCTCTTGGCATCATTCTGCATTGTAAACTAGCTAATTTGGCAACAGCAGCTGTGGAGGTCATCTGGTGGCGGTGCGGCGGTCAGTGAATCAGGAGATGACTTTGTTCCCGCAGGACTCCTACCCTCTGACATGTTATAAGACCATAAGACATAGGAACAGAAATTAGGTGATTTGTCCCACCGAATCCGCTCCGCAATTCAATCACGGTTGGTAAATTCCTCAACCCCATTCTCCTGCTTTCTACCCGTAACTCTTGATCCCCTTGATAGTCAAGAACCTATCTTTCTCAGTCTTAAATGTATTCAATGATCTGGCCTCCACAGCCTTCTGTGGCAGTGAATTCCATAGATTCACCACTCTCTTGCTGAAGTAGTTTCTCCTTATTTCTGTTCTGAAATAGCCACAGCATTTGTACAGAGATAAAAGGTACTGCAGATGCTGGAGAATCCGAGATAACAAGCATGGGGCTGGATGAACACAGCAGGTCAAGCAGCAGCATAGGAGCAGGAAAACTTGACGTTTCGGGCCTAAACCCTTCATCAGAAATGGGGGAGGGGAAGAGGGTTCTGAAATAAATAGGGAGAGAGGGGGAGGCGGATAGAGGAGAGGATAGGTGGAGAGGAGGCAGACAAGTCGAAGAGGCGGGGATGGAGCCAGTAAAGGTGAGTGTAGGTAGGGGGGTGGGGAGGAAATAAGTCAGTCCAGGGAGGACGGACAGGTCAAGGGGGCGGGATGATGTTAG
>JAHRHZ010000061.1:20929696-20954811 GCA_024137785.1 Ginglymostoma cirratum
CACTCACCTTTACTGGCTCCATCCCCGCCTCTTCGACTTGTCTGCCTCCTCTCCACCTATCCTCTCCTCTATCCATCCTCTATCCGCCTCCCCCTCTCTCCCTATTTATTTCAGAACCCTCTTCCCCTCCCCCATTTCTGATGAAGGGTTTAGGCCCGAAACGTCAAGTTTTCCTGCTCCTATGATGCTGCTTGACCTGCTGTGTTCATCCAGCCCCATGCTTGTTATCACAGCATTTGTACAGTTAGTCCAATTCTGGTTCTGGCCAATAGTAATTCTGCTTCGCTGACTACTTTTTCTTTTCGTTGTGTTGGTTTGTATGTGTGTGGAAATATGAAAAAGGTATAGAGTTTCATTTATATGTGAAAAACATCAAACCAACTGTGTTAATTGACTCCCTAATGAAAATATGCAAGATAAAACAGTCTAAAGTTAAAAATCAAATGCTGCAGATGCTGGAAATTTGAAATAAAACAGAAAGCGCTAGAAAGATCTAGCGGGTCTGGTAGCATCTGTGGAGAGAAAAACAGTTAATGCTTCAAGTCGGGTATACCTTCGGAACTTCGGAAATTTATAGGAGAAAAGACTGATTGGTCTTTGGCTGGTCTGTAGGGAAGTCTTAAGTTTCCCAAGTTACTGGGTATTTCAACAAGTGCAAAGCTTAAAAATATTCCTTTTGTTTTCAGGGAATGGCTCACTCAATTATTCAATTGATCTATATTCCAAGACTGACTGATCTACAAACTGAGTTTTAGTATCGTAATGAACGCACTCAGAACTGTTGACTGATTGTGATTCTGCATTTGGGAAGCATAGTTGACTTTTTGCTCTGCCTTTTACAAGCATAGGCTGTTTTACTACATCGTGTACTTTAACAGTTGTGAACAATTAAGAGTGTGCTGTATACAATCATTGCGACTTATAGCCTGCCTACCTGGCATCACATATCACCAGTACTGAAGTTTGTATACAATGTTCCTCCATTGTTTCCTGCCAGAAAAATGCTGCTGTCCATCCAAAAAGACTTTCCATTTATCAACAATTCAGCAATGTTATCTATGAATCAGTTTCCATTTCAGCTTCTCGAGTCTCTGAATATAATAATTTGCTAAATTGAGTTAGCTTCCTAATAAATTTTCTCTGTACTTGTCCGTGGCCTGAATGGTGTCCTAAGGTGCCGTGCCCAGAACTATACCCAATACTTTAGTGAATACAAGAGCTTTGTAAATATTTACCACAACTACTTTGTATTTATACTCATTGTCTCTGTTTACCAATTATTCCATGTATTTTCTTAATTGCTTATCAAACTCTTCTGTCGCTACTAATGTTTCATTAAACTGCAAAATTAGGTCCTTCTGACTTTCATCTCCCTCAAAATTGTGTTGTTCAGTTGATAACTACCTTGCTTTGAGATTTCCGAGTTCCTTTAATTCTCATTTCCTGTGCATTCCCAATTTTAATGGCTCCACCATTGACAGCTTCCTAGCCCTAAAGTTCTGTAATTTCCTCACTCAATCTCACTACTTTTCCTTTAAGATGCTACTTAATCCATCTCCTTGATAAAAGTTTTCATTTGTCGCCTGTCCAAATGTCATCTTGTTTCACTTGGATTTTGATAATGTTTCTATGAAATAATATGGGGATGGTTTGCTCTGTTAATGCACCTTATTGTCATGGTGCTTCGCCGTATTTTACCCTGAAAGTGCATCACTTCAAATTTATCTCTATTAGGTCGATCTGCCATGTTTGCCCATTTTACCAATATGTCTCATACTATGCCCCCACCGCATACAACATTCACAAATTATGTATTGTTTGCAACCTTTGCATTGTTCTCCCTGTACCCGCGTCCATATCCCTTCTATAGCACAAGAAGAACAATGGGCAGAATACAGAATACTGGGGCATCCTGGAGCACTCTGTGTTTTTTGCATCTGTCAGAGTCAGTCTATCCTTGTCAAATGTTTGTCTTGTATCTCTTTGTCAGTTAGATATTCAAGTACCCATCCTCCCTTCAATGCCATGTGCTTCAGTTTTCCAAATGTGCCTGTTAATACATAACGGTGAGACCCTGGTATAGTGGTAATGTTACTGAACTATTATACTAGAGACCAAGGGTAATGCATGTACTACAGAGATTCAAGAAGGTACTTCCCCACCATATATTCAGGGGCAATTAGAAATGAGCCATAAATGCTAACCTAACCAGCGATGCGCACGTCTATGAATGAATACAGAAAACATGATGGAATGCTTTTTGATGTCCATGTGTAAAACAGCTGTTTTGATCAACCTTCTGAATTCACTGAACAGTCAGGTCTTTCTCAAATCTAGCTGCCTCTTATTAACTGATACTTTTCCAAGTGAGAATGAATTTTGTACTCGATAATGTCGACAGTAGTTTACCTGTTGCTCACGTTAAACTGACTGGCAGAAGTATCCTGATTATTACCCCTATCCTTTTATTTGAAAAGAATATAAGCTTTGAAATCCTCCAATTCTCTGACACCATTCTCCTAACAATAGTATACTGAAATTTTGTGGTAAGAGGATCTATGACCTCCACCCCATTTTCCCGCAGCAACTTTGGATGTACAGAGGTTGCCTGACTTTTGAACATCCGACTTACGTACACTTATACTTATCACACAAGTTTTAAAATTTAAAGACCTGACGAACATTTCCTGTACTTACAAATGGCTGTTTTCCATTGTACCACATTGTGCTCTGTCTTGAGAGTGGACTCTAGAATAGAACCCATTCACAACCTGGGGCCTACTTTGATTCCATTTGGACCAGGTAACTTATTAAGTTTAAATCATGCCAGCAAAGTTAGTGTTAAAAACAAGGAAAATGGTTTTACCTAACATCTCTGCTTCCCTTCTGTTGCATTAACTCAGCCTCTCCTATGAGAACAATTACATCTCGAGTTCATTAGTGGTTATTGTAAGTTTGTGTCCTCTGTTGCTGACCCATTTCCCAAAGGAAATATACAAGTAAGGAGAAATTATCAATTAGGTCTTCTCTCAATGTCCTCTGCTCCAAAGAGGACTATGCTAACTCACTTAAGAAAGGACTTAAATGAAATGTGTTGGAAGCAATTTAGAAAAGGTTCACTCGACTGATAGCTGGGCTGGAGCGATATCTTAGGAGGAAAAGTCAGGCTGGCCCTGTATCCATTGAGGATTAGAAGAATAAGAATCGATCTTATTGAGACATATAGGTTCCTCCGAGGACTTGACAGGATGCGTGCTGAAAGGATGTTTCTCTTTCAGGGAAAATGTAAAACTTGGGGATTTAAAAATTAAATGACAAGAACTTTTTTTTTTCTTGATAAATGTCGAGTCTATGAACCTTTGTTCTCTGTGGAGGTGGAGTCATTGCCCATATTTGAGAAACAAATAGATAGGTTCTTGACAAGCAAGGGAGACAGAAGTTTTTGGGAGTCGGTGGGAATCTGGAGCTGAGGCTGTAATCAAATTAGCCATGATATCCTAGAATGATAGAGCGAATTGCAAGGATTGTTCACCTCTTGTTTCCCTTGTCATTAAATCTTGGTAATGTTGCTCTTGTAGGGCATTATAATTGCAATTATAGTGTAATAAGTTTACATTAGAAACTTCCAAATTAACCTACTTTGAATATGTTTATGTAGTGGAAGTATAGAAGTAGGGTTAGAGTGACAGTTAATTGAACCAGTGTAGATCGGTGTAAGTTTAAACAATGCATTCAAGTGAAGCCCTCTTTTTAGCCACAGTGATCAACAAAGGAATTCAAATCCCTGAATTCTAATGAAGCAAAGACTAGCGTCAAATGGGATCAAAATGGAGAATAACATTAAAATGACCGATTTAAAGGCAGTCTATGGGACTGCACATAAAATCGACCAAAAGTTGAGTATATGAATGCACAGATTAAGTTAAATTATTACTAGACAGAAAGAGTAAGAATAGGGATCAATCTCCAGATGGCAGGCTTTAGTGGGGTAATTCAAGGCTTAGTTCTAGGCCAACAACTGTTTGCAAGCTATGTAAAAGATTTGAATGTCGGGACCAGTGTAATATTTCCAGATTTGCAGATGACACCAAACTGGACTGGAATGCGAGTTGTGGGAGGGATGCAAAAAGACTTAAAGAAGATTTCGACACACTGAGTGAATGGGCTAGACATGTCTGATGGAATATAATGTAAATATGTGTGAAGTTATTGACTTCAGTAGATAAAAACAGCAAAGTAGAATTTTTTTTAAAATGATGAGAGATTGGGAAGTGCGGGTATCTAGAAGGATTTCGTACTTTTCCATGGGTCACTGAAAGATAGCATGCAGGTACAGCAAGCAGTTAGAAAGGCACATGATTTACTGGTATTCATCTCAAGGGAATTTGAGCATAGGAGTAAACAAGATCTTGTTGCTGAGCGATAGTAGGAACTGCAGATGCTGGGGAATCTGAGATAACAAGGTGTAGAGCTGGATGAACACAGCAGGCCAAGCAGCTACAGAGGAGCAGGAAGGCTCATGTTTCGGGCCTAGACCCTTCTTCAGAAATGAGGGAGGGGAAGGGGGTTCTGAAATAAATAGGGAGAGAGGGGGAGGTGGGTAGAAGATAGATAGAGGAGAAGATAGGTGGAGAGGGGACAGACAGGTCGAAGAGGCGGGGATGGAGCCAGTAAAGGTGAGTGTAGGTGGGGAGGCAGGGAGGAGATGGGTCAGTCTAGGGAAGACGGACAGGTCAAGGGGGCGGGATGAGGTTAGTAGGTTGGAGATGGGGGTGGGGCTTGAGGTGGGAGGAGGGGATATTTGGGAGGAAGGACAGGTTAGGGAGGCGGGGACGAGCTGGGCTGGTTTTGGGATGCAGTAGGGGGAGGGGAGATTTTGAAGCTTGTGAAGGACATGAAGAGGAAGAATTTGTGGGGAGAAGAATGGAAATGTGGAGCCAATTGGATAGTTCTTTTGAAGACCATAACGGATTGAATGCTGTCCTTCTGTGCTGTAAGCTTGTATGACTAACGTATGTGTTCTCCCTTCTACAGGATTCCTTTCAACAGCTGCAGATTCTTGCCTGGCAAGCACAGAGCTGCTTCAGAAGCGCAGCCAGTTATTTGGCAAGGAGAAAGACCGACAACGAGCCTTGATCCCAAGGATTGAGAAAATTGAAGTTAAACATGTGGGGACACCTGATCCTGGAACGGTCTTCATCATGAACAAAGGCCTATCCACTCCCTACAATTGTGCCATGCGTAAGTAGGTGCTTGATAAATTAGTAAACAATTTAGGTTTTGAGAGTTTCCGTCAATGGGTTGCCCATGGTAGCAGATAGGGAGGAGCAAAGTCATGGTCTATTTAAATGAGAGAATAAGAAGTTTGTGCTGAAGGCATAGAGGTAAAGTGATGAATCAAAGCACAACCCGTTGTGAGTCCTGTGATCGGTGAGCTTGACGTGTTGTGTGTCAGCAATAGAACAGAGTTTTACTTGTGCTGAAGATTAGAGATAATTTGAAGTTGAGAGGCTGCTCAAGAAAGCATTGGCATGGTTAAGGCTGAGGATGTGCTTGGTATGACTGCGTCTGAGAGAGATTTTGACCCTATTGACTCTGGTTTTGCTAGGGCTTGTTGGTGCAAAGTTGAAGGTCGCATGGAGATGGGAGGGAAACCTACATTGGCTTGTGTTCCAACAATACCTCAAAATAAACATTTTCATTCTTGTTTTCTGATGGTACTGACACCAAATCAAGGGAACTTTATTAAATTAAAACAAATGCTTCAATTCACTTTGTAGCCACTTCTTTTAAAGACTACAGGATGAAATCCGTGAGGACTTGTCAGCATACAGCTCTGCAGTTGCTCAGTGTCACTTCCCTGGTAATTGGTTTTCCTGAGTTCCTCGCTTTCTACTATGTCTTGATTTATTTATGCTTTTGGGATGTTATTAATATTCTCTGTAATCAAGACAGATGCAAAAACCTGTTTAATTCAGCCACCATTTCCTTTCTTTCCATTATTAATTCTCCAGACTGACTTTCTACCGGCCCAACATTCATTTGGTTAACTTTTTTCTTCTTTAAATATTTATAGAAACTATTACTATGTATTTTTCTACTTCTAGCTGGCTCTGTCTAGATTTTAGAGAAAATGATATTCTAATTTTGCCCTTTTTATTAATTTTTTGATCTTTCTTGCTGTTTTTTTATATTCTACTCAATCTTTTGACATGCTTCTTGTCTTTATCCAGTTTTGTTCAGTCTGATACTATCTTATTACATTTCTAGTTAACCCACGGGTAGTGAGTCTGTCATTTGTATTTTTCTTCGTGATTGGAATTCATGTATTCCGTATATTCTGAACTATTCCTTAAATACTTGCCACTGCATCCCTAATGACCTATCCTTTAAACTACTTACTTTATCCAGCTGTGCTTTCATGCCCTCATTATTGTGGTTATTTAAATTTTAAAAATTAACCGCAGACCCAATCTCTGTCTCTTCAAACTGGATGTAAAATTATGATCATTGCTACCTAGGGGCCTTTCAGTATAAGATCAATGAGTAATCCTATCTCATTGCATAACACCTACTCTAGTATAGTTTGCTCTCTAGTCAGCTCCAGAACATACCGTTCTAAGAAACTAACCTGAAAACATTCTGTGAACTCCTCATCCTGGCTACCTGTGACTATCTGACATTTCTGTTGTTACGTAGGTTAAAATTTCCCTTGATTATCACCATGCCTTTTTGACAAACTCTCATAATTTCTTTAAAAACTGAAAGAACTGCTGGAAATAAAAACAAAAACATAAAATTGCTAGAAAAGCTCAGCAGGTCTGGCAACATCTGTGGAGAGAAATCAGAGTTAATGTTTCGGTCCAGTGACCCTTCCTCAGAACTGGTCCCGTGATACATTGACTGATTTCTGTCCACAGATGCTGCCAGACTACTGAGCTTTTGCAGCAATTTCTGTTTGTATTTTTCATTATTTCTTTATTTATACCCCATGCTAATGTTAAGGAGTCATAACCACTTCCACAAATGAATTTCTTCCTATATCATTTTCTCATTTCTACCCCAAACTGTTTCTGCATCTCGGTTTTCTGAACTTAGGTTCAGAACTTGGGCAAACCATGAGTGGCCGGGCAGTAGTACTACTGATCGGGCAGGTTGGGTCCTAAAGGACATAGCTGCTAGACTGGGTCTGTGCCAGGTGGTGAGGCAACCAACAAGAGGGAAAAACATACTTGACCTCATCCTTACCAATCTGCCAGCTGCAGTTGCATTTGTCTATGACAGTATTGGTAAGAGTGACCATCGCACAGTCCTTGTGGAGTCGGAGTCCTGCCTTCACATTGAGAATATCTTCCATTGTGTTGTGTGGTACTATCACCGTGCTAAATAGGACAAACTTCACACAGATCTAGCAACTGAAAATTGGGTATCCATGAGGCGCTGTGGGCCATCAACAGCAGCAGAATTGTACTCCAGCACAATCTGTAACCTCCAGTCCCGGCAAATTCCTCACTCAACCATTAACATCAATTCAGGGGATCAACCCTGGTTCAATGGAGAATGCAGGAGGGCATGCCAAGAACAGCACCAAGTATACCTGAAGATGAGGTATCAACCTGGTGAAGCCACCAAACAGCGAAAGCAGCAAGTGATAGACAGAGCTAAGCAATCTTACAACCAATGGATCAGATCTAAGCTCTGCAGTCCTGCCACATCCAGTCGTGAATGGTGGGTGGATAATTAACCAACTCACTGGAGGAGGATGCTCCACAAATATCCCCATCCTCAATGATGGAAGAGCCCAGCACATCAGTGCAAAAGATTAGGCTGAAGCTTTCGCAGCAACCTTCAGCCAGAATTGCTGAGTGGATGATCCATCTCGGCCTCCTCCAGTGGTCCCCAGCATTACAGATACCAGTCTTCAGCCAATTCGATTCACTCCACGTGATATCAAGAAACAGTTGAAGATGCTGGCTGCTGCAAAGGCTATGGGTCCTGACAACATTCCAGCAATAGTACTGAAGGTCTCTGCTCCAGAACTTGTCACTCCCCTGGCCAAGCTGTTCCAGTACAGTTACAACACTGGTATCTACCCGACAACGTGGAAAATTGCCCAAGTATATCCTGTACACAAAAATCAGGACAAATCCAACCTGGCCAATTACTGCCCCATCAGTCCACTCTCGATCATTAGTAAAGAGATGGAAATTGTCATCAGCAGTGCTGTCAAGTAGCACCTGCTCAGAAATAACCTGCTCTGTGACGCCTAGTTTGGGTTCCACCAGGGCCACTCAGCTCCTGACCTCATTACAGCCTTGGTTCAAACATGGACAAAAGAGCTGAATTCCAGAGGTGAGGTGAGAGTGACAGCCCTTGATAACAAGGCTGCATTCGACCGAGAGTTGCATCAAGGAGCCCTGGCAACACTGGAATCAATGGGTTGATTTCAGGGGACAAACTCTCTGCTGGTTGGAGTCTTACCTGGCACATAGGAAGATGGTTATGGTTGTTGGAGGTCAGTAATTTCAGCTCCAGGAAATCTCTGCAGGAGTTCCTCAGGATAGTGTCCTAGGCCCAACCATCTTCTCCTGCTACATCAATGACCTTCCCTCCATCATAAGATCAGAATTGGGGATGTTCGCTAATGATTGCACAATGTTCAGCGCCATTTGGGACTCCTCAGATGCTGAAGCAGTCCATGTTCAAATGCAGCAAGATCTGGACAATATCCACGCTTGGGCTGACAAGTGACATTCACACCACAAATACCAGGCTATGACCATCACCAATAAGAGACAAACTGACCACAGTCCCTTGACATTCAATGTTGTCACCATCACTGAATCCCCCACTATCAACATCCTTGGTGTTACCATTGACCAGAAACTCAATTGGACTCACCCATATTAATGCAAAGTCTACAAAAGCAGGTCAGAAGCTAGGAATACTGCGGTGGGTAACTCCCCTCCTATCCTGTTAAAGCCTGTCCCCCATCTACAAGGCACAAGTAAGGAGTGTGATGAAAAACCCCCCACTTGCCTGGATGAGTGCAGCCCCAGCAACACTCAAGAAACTGCACACCATCCAGGACAAAACACCCTGCTTAATTGGCACTACATCCAGAAGAATCTGCTCCCTCCACCACCGATGCTAAGTACACACTGCTACTACTATCTACAAAATGCATTGCAGAAGTTTACCAAAGATCCTCAGACAGCACCTTCCAAACTCACGACCACTTCCATCTAGAAGGACAAGGGTGTCAGACATACGGGAATGTCTCCAAGTTCCCCTCCAAGCCACTCACCATCCTGACTTGGAAATATATAGCTCTTCCTTCACTGCCACTGGCTCAAAATCCTGGAATTCCCTCCCTAATAGCATTGTGTGTCGACCCACTGCAGGAGGACTGCAGTGGTTCAAGAATGCAGATCAGCACCACCTTCTCAAGGGCAACTAGGGATGGGCAAAAAATGCTGGCCCAGGCAGTGACGCCCACATCCCACAAACAAAGCAAAAAAAAAGTTATTGCTGTCAATTGCATGAATACCTTCATTAACTTACAGAGCCACCCATCCACCTTTTCCTACTTTCTTGTTATTCCAGTTTTCCTTATGTCATCCTGCAGCTATATCTACTGGCTACAAATCTTTTTTATTAATATTGTGCTCTCAGTTCATCTGTGTCTTTTTTTAATGCTACATGCATTCAGATATGCACCTGTCAGTTTTAGCCCTTTGCTCGTTATTTGTAAGTATATCTTCATGTGGCATGGTGTTGCGATTTTACTGTGGTTATTCTCCAGTGAAGTCGCTTAGGATGTTTTACCATACAAAGGGAACTGTATAAATCCAAGCAGTTGTTGGTTTTTGTGAACTGAATCTGTCACCTCTTTAGAATCATGAGCTGCTTCATTCTGTAATCTCTCTTGTCTGCACAGATATGAGTGAATGGTGTGTAAAGCGTTCTATACTTGCACTTGTGGATGGGGAAGTCTGGGATATGTATAAACCCCTCAACAAATCCTGTGACATTCAGTTCCTGACTTTCAAGGATGAGAACCCAGAAGAAGTTAATAAGGTAAAGGTCCTACACTGATTTCATTAGCGTGGACAGAGATGACAACGGGTTTTAGCTTCATTTTTATCACTCTTTAACCCAGGAAGCTGTGTCAATTTTAGAAAGCTTACTGATATCTCACGTCAAATCAGCTAGTTTAGCAGATGGAAATTGAGACTAAGATCCTTTTGGCTTGATTGCCTATTTATGGTTGTTTTGCTGAATGTTGGAGACATGGGGGAATGTTTTATTCTAGTAAATCAATTGCTGGGGGAAGGATGTTGCCACAAAACCAATTTATTCAACTGCAATTACAAGATGTGCTTTGACAGGTGATGACTATGGAGATGATGCTTGTTTGGCCCTCTCAACCCCACCGTTTTGCATTGCAGAACTGTTATAACCTGTTTTCTTCTGATTAAAAACAGTAGCTTAATAAAAGAGGGCAGTAAAAACTGTTGCCAGTAGATTTCTCACAGATTGTTATTAATGTATCATGACAGATCTCACAACAGCCACCACCAGAAACAAGATTGTAACTACTAGCACAGCTCAAAATGCTATCTCTGGAGATTGCCCAGCTGGGAAAGATATATCTATGGTTTAAAAACTGAAAGAACTACAGAAGCTTTAAATCAGAAACAAAAATAGAGATTGCTGGAAAAGCTCAGCAGGTCAGGCAGCATCTCTGAAGAGAAATCAGAGTTAACATTTGGGTCTGCTGACCCTATGGTTTATGTTTTCACAGTTCAAGTGAACAAATTATGAAAAATTCATACACTTACTAGATTTTGGAATATTTGATATATCCTTGAACTTGAATTATCCACTAAACTTTCCCCTTGTGTTGTCACCATTTTATACAGTGCAGTTAATCACATGCCCAGTTCACATTCTTAAGTTTGACAGCTGTTTTACAATCAAACATCTAGCTACTTACAAAAGCAGTTTTCTGTTAGTTCATTGTCCATTTCCTCTCCTTCCTGTGCTCCACTGTTACATTTATGTGAACACAATGGAATGGTGATTACATTTTGAGAACTTGCCTCCTGAGCTGTAAATGTGGCATCACCTTCCTGCAAGCCCAAAACGTTGGCTTTTCAAATGGTCTTCTATTTTCAAGATGCTGAAACTGTGAAATTTCCCTTCCACCTTCTGTCTTATAAACTTACCTGGCCCTCTCTGTGGCTTCATTCCCTTTTTAACCATTGTCATATTCTGCATTGTTCCAACTGCTATTATCTCTACACCAGCAACTTGCTGACCGTTTTTTAATCTCCTCTTGGTCAGTTGCCACAATTTTTGTCTTTCTATTTAGCACAGAGCAATCATGGGTTAAGCGCTTACAAATAAAGTAGAGGAGGGAAATCTACTGTGGACAGGAAGGTAAAGGCCACAGTTTACAGTTTTTTTCGAGACTTTGAGTTGTGAGAATGAAAAATAGTCCAACTGTTTAGCTGCTGTTTTCTCTGTAATTGCAAGTCTTCAGATTCTTGGAGTTTTCTGTTGCTGTTGCTTCAACAGCTAGTGTGTGAGGTTGAGGTAGAAAGAAAGAGAGTCTCCCAGTTCTTGTTCACAAATCCATTTTTTCCAGCCTCCCCACTGCTGCTCAAACAGTTGTTGATAAAGATCCATTGGTATATTCCTGAGTCTGCTCTTTGTTTTCCCAAGCCAAATGCTGTACAAACAACCTTTCATCTCAATGTGTAACTTCCAGAAAGGTACCAGTCAACTGAGAGATCCGAGTTTCGGTGTTGTTTTATAATGACGTTGATTTCAGCTCCGACCAATCCTTATTTGCTGATAGGTTCATGAGCTTGTTGCAACCTTGTCAGGTGATTGCAGCAACCATTTTAGAAAGATGTGAAGAATGTTGATGGGAGGCTTGTGTTGGAATAAACTCCTGACTAGTTGATTTTAGATTTGTTCAAATCAGTTTTTACTCCATGAATGACTTTGGCATTAAAGTTAAATGATAAAAGTCGAATATCGATTGTCCACTTTCTCTTTGACTGTAACTGCCTGAAGAGTGGAGTGTGGGGGTAACAAGGGAATACACGAGGATTTCATCACTTGATTGACTATGTTGGGAATTAACCTGCTCCACCATAGAGTATAGTATGGTGGGCAACTCAGTGGGAGTTGGGATTGGAAAGCCCATTGAGTTTGCAAAAAGCTGGAGATGGGGCTGAGGGGGAAGGTTTATGGCACGGATGTAAAGTTGACATGGAGTGTTGGAAGTGGTAAGGAAATTTGCTGGTATTGGTCATTTTAATGTTTAACTGCAGGGAACTGCAAATTTTCCCGCTGTATCGGTTTGGGCTGTTCACCAAAGTATCCCAGTTTAAAAAGATACTCTGACTGACAGTAACCATTTATAAAAACTAAATAAAAGCACTTCCCTCTACTCTTCTTTATTGAATTGGTGATGACTTCCAATGCTCTTTCTGAAATCAAACATTTCCTCAAATCAACCTTTTAACCCACTGTCCTCTTGACTTTCTCCTTTGGGGAAATCTTTTGCTTACAGAGATATAGATTCAAAAAAATTGTGTATTCGTATCACTGCAACGCCACACTTCTGGTATTTATATCTTGGCATGTACAAAAGCAGCTCTGTGCTTACAAACTCCCAGAATGAACAATAAGTTGTACATCTTGTAACATTTTGTTGCTGTTTTGCAGAGTCAAGTAACAAAACTAAGATGTCACCCTGTGGATTAGAATAAAAATGAATCAAAAGTGCTTTACAAGAATCTGAAAGCTCCAGTTTTCTTTTAGGGGTAGAAAGAAGGTGTTATATAAGCCTCACTCCTACTAATCCTGGTTTTGTGATGTTTGAGGAGATGTGATCTAACGTTTGTTCTGCATCATTTTTAAACAGGCTTATTGGCGTTCATGTGCTATGATCATGGGGTATGTTCTTCAAACAGCATTTAAGGAAGAGTACAATGTTGAACTGATTAGAGCACCAGAAATACCAGGTACTCCAATGTTGTTTTTAAGAAAACTGTGTTTAATATTGTTTTACTTCCTGATTTTAATATAGCTGTCAATTTGCCATCCTCCTGGTTGCCAGGGAGAATTGAGAATGTCAGACTTGCTGCCACATGGGTCACTTGACGGGAGTAGTGTAAACATATTTAAGTTTCAGAAACAGATGAGGGCAGAAAGTAGTGGAAGGACACAAAAAAGGGTGGGGGGAGGCTTGTTTTGAAAATAAACTCCCAACTAGTTGAGTGGAATGGCTTATATCTCTGCTGTATGTCCTTTGTGGTGCGTTGCAATGGTGATGTGCTGTCTGATATGACACCAGGCCTTGGCATGCATACAGGGATGGGGAATCTGTGTTTTGAAGCAATCAAGCAGCAGGGAAGTACAGAATTCTGGGGTGTCCTTTGCCACTGAGGCCTGCCTATAGTCCCAGCAGTGCCCACTACTGATTTCTGATGCTGCTGGGACTGCTAGATTTGCTGGCCAGTTTATTTGGCCAACAGTGCTGTTGATGGAGTGACAGCCTGGCTCTCTGTGATCAAGCTCTGGAATGGAGCTTGATCACAGAACCTTGTGATTTGGAGGTGAGTGAGTATCAATTGATCCAACAGTTGACATGTGCAAAGCAACGGAGAAGTCATAACCATTCTGTGTTGGATTCAATTGGGACAGAAAGGGAGCAACCATTATTGTTCCTCTTGGAAAGTGTCAAGAGGCATCGACTCTGCTTTTGACTCCCCTAATCTTTACACAGAACGTTACTCAAGTATTCACCAACTTCATAATACTTGAGACACCAACACGAATGTAATAGTCCTAAGCTGCTAAGGGGTCAAGGAACTGATAACGATATTCATCTTGTCCTCAGTAATAATATGTTTTCCACTTTGAGATTATTGCAGTGTGATATTTATTTTCTGTCACAGTGATTTCTGGAGCTTTCTGTTATGACGTGATATTGGATGGAAGATTAAATGACTGGACACCCTCTGTGGTAAGTGTGCTGACAATGATGCATTCTCTCTTGCTTGAAGTTTCCAACCAGCCATCCTCTGATTTAATTTAAAAGGGGCCCCTTCCCCACACCCACTTTCCCTTTGACCTCCCCACCACAGAATGTAATGAATTTCTAATGTTTGTATCCAAACCAAGGGGAAAACAATCCCTGGGCGATGTGACTTAAACTTAGATGCCTGCCGATATTCCTTTTGGTATTGTTCATAGTATACCAGATGGAGTGAGTAACCTTCCTGATTTTTATATATTATTTGCACACACTGTTCAGCAGCAAAGGTTGAGCTGTGTCTAAGCCTGTCTTTTTAAGGCTAAAAATATGGTAAACGAAAGATCATTTAGTGGTTAATTGCTGTTTCATATAAGAACAAGCCCAAGATCAGCTAGAAGCAAATTACTGCTGGTGAAGGAAGTTTGCAGATTGCTGGGTTGTGGTGAACTTCAAATTATTTCTGTAACCTCATCTAGCTCTATAATCCTTTGAGATACTTGTTCTCTTCCTATTCTTGTCCCTTGCGCATCTTAGCTTTATATCTCCACTATTAGTAGCTTCGTCTTCAGCTTCCTAGGATCTTACTATGGAATTCCGCTTGGTTTCCCCGATGTAGAGGAGGCCACATCTGGAACAGCGGATACAGTATACCACATCAATAGATGTGTCCTGCTTGGAGACCGCTTTGCGGAACACCTACGCTCGGTTCGCATCAAATGACTGCACCTCCCAGTCGCGAACCATTTCAACTCCCCCTCCCATTCCTTCGACGACATGTCCATCCTGGGCCTCCTGCAGTGCCACAACGATGCCACCCGAAGGTTGCAGGAACAGCACCTCATATTTCGCTTGGGAACCCTGCAGCCCAATGGTATCAATGTGGACTTCACAAGCTTCAAAATCTCACCTCCCCCAACCGCATCCCAAAACCAGCCCAGCTCGTCCCCGCTCCCCCCCCCCCCCCAACCTGTCCTTCCTCCCACCTCAAGCCCCACGCCCATCTCCTCCCTACTAGCCTCATCCCGCCCCCTTGACCTGTCCGTCATCCCTGGACTGACTTATCCCCTCCCTAACTCCCCACCTACACTCACCTTTACTGGCTCCACTCCCGCCTCTGTGACCTGTCTGTCTCCTCTCCACCTATCTTCTCCTCTATCCATCTTCTATCCGCCTCCCCGTCTCTCCCTATTTATTTCAGAATCCCCTTCCCCGCCCTCATTTCTGAAGAAGGGTCTAGGCCCGAAACGTCAGCTTTCCTGCTCCTCTGACGCTGCTTGGCCTGCTGTGATCATCCAGCTCTACACCTTGATATCTCAGATTCTCCAGCATCTGCAGTTCCTACTATCAATGAAATACTCATGCCATTTTAAAACTAGTCACTTACCATGTGAAAGTTAGTGTACCAACTGAGAGAGGCTAGTAGGAAGCAGATTGAAATATGTAATCCAGCGATGAGTTGGAGGGAGAAATAACACAGTGTGTTGCTGGAGGAACACAGCAGGTCAGGCAGCATCAGAGGAGCAGGAAAGTTGACGCTTTGGGTCCTGATCTGAAATGTCATCTTTCCTGCTCCTCTGATACTGCCTGGCTTTCTGTGTTCCTCCAGCTCCACGCTGTGTTATCTCTGACTCCAGCATCAGCAGTTCTTACTATCTCTGGATGAGTTGGAGGGATATCTTATATGTGGCCCATTGATCATCTAGGAATAAATTGGCCATCGTAGCTGAAAACAGCCAACTGAGCATAGTCTGATATTTGAGCTGTGATCTTTCTGACTGATTTCCTCCATACGTAGGGACAGTTCATTCTGAGACGCACAGTAGATGCAAGTCTTCTTTTCCCTTTGTTTCCTTATTTAGAAGAACTTGACCTGCGTTGTCGATCTTAATCAAGTTGTCTAAAGTTTCTGTGTCTCCAAGATGTGAATGTCACTTTCCCAATTGTGTTTAATACCTATGCTGGTAAGATCTGGAAAATGTGGACCAATTTTTCATATCCTGGGATCCTTCTCTCTCCCTGAACTCAGGCATAAATGATGAAATTTCATCATCTCCTCCAGTGTGCCAGATCGTTCCTTCAGCTGCCTGTGGAAAAGACTATTTGAGGACCTGCACTTAAAACCTGAGAGCTGTGTCTTGGTTTGCAGGGCAGCAGTGATCCCCATGCTTCTGTATGCTCCAGAGACTTGGATAACCTGCAGCAGGCACCTAAAATACTGGAGAAATACCATTTCAGTGTTTCAGAACATCCTTCAAATCTGGTAGCAAGAAAGGTGATCCTCTCCCAAGCCAACATGCCTAGCATCAAGGTGCAACGTGCTTATAACCAGCTCCTCTTGGGAGGCCATGTTATTTGTATGCCTGATGCCAGACTCCGAAAGAAACTGTTCTATTTGGAACTTGATTATGGCAGGAAACCTCCCGGACATGTTTTGGGGATGTCCTTAAAGAGCCATGAGGTGATCAAACATTCCCTCCAACCCATTGGAGCCACAGGCTTGTGACTGACCAAAATAGAGAAGGTTCAGTCGACATGGCACTGAACAAATTGAAAACCTACATTGAGATCATACAAAGATCTATTCGAGGCAGCGGATTGAGTGCACAAAACTACCCGATTCTCAGAGTACCTGCTGCTGCCCTGCCTGTGGCAGAGGGCTGCAGTTTGAGCTTTGGGCCTATCATCCATCTCCAAACCTATTGACTTGGAAGTGAAGCAAGCCGTCCTCAGTCCTGGGGGATTGCCTATAAAGGAAAGAAAGGCATAATTCATATTTTACTGGAGCGCAGTGTCATGAACAGATGAGCAGAGCGTTGAGTTTGCTGTCTCTTACCTGGAATGGGTTTTGCAATTAGTGTAAAAGGAAGCTGCGTTTCCCCAGATGCTGTGTAATGTTTTATCCACAAGATGTCACTCTCAGCCCAGCCTAGCTCATAGGTGGCTGTGAATCTCCTGACACTGCTGAGAGAATGAGCAGGAGCTTCATCATTGCAATACGTGAAATTCATTGCCTGAAGGCAGAGAAGAGAATCTGCTCACAGTGAGCCGTAAATTTAACATTAATGCCTTTATTTCAAATGGTGATCTTGGCTAAAGCCCTAGTACAGACTTTTGAAAAATGATGGAAAACTGTGTCCATGTCTGGAGAAACTTGTAAAGAGTGAAGATCTAAGGCAGCTGCTTTATCCTAAGGATTTTACAATTAGCTTATCCTGGGGTGTTTATCCTCCTGTTTTATCTAAGTTTTGATTCTTTCGTGGAGTATAAAATCACAGAATCCCTACAGTGTGGAAAGAGGCCATTCAGCCCGTCAAGTCTGCACTGACCCTTCGAAAAACATTCCACCCAGACCCAGGGTTTTGTATAACTGCAGCATAACTTCTGCATCCTTATATTCCAGTCCTTTAGATAGAAGGACAGCATTGCTTTAGCCATGCCATCCTCTCGCACAGAAGGCACTGTGATCTAGAAGGATCGCAGTTAAATTACCCTCCTCTTCCCTCCCTCCCTGCCCTGACACACGCACACAAACTGCAATTGCTGCCCACTACCCCAAAAGACCCCTAGGCGCTGAGGCCAACTGTAGGGACTGAACAGGCACCCCAAGAGCGACCAGACCCAGAAAAAATGGTAACATGGAGATTTCTGCTTTTTTTTTATTGGTGGCTGTGGGATCTTTTGTATCCATCTGAGGGGGCAGACAGAACTTCGGATTAGCATCTCATCGCAGTGTTGCTTCCTCCCACAGTGCAGCATTTCACTCAATTCTAACCCTCCAGCAGTGAAACATACCCTCAATACTGACCCTCTGACAACATGCCACCCTGCCTCTGTATTAACCTTCTGTCATTGCAACGGTCTCTGAGCAGCATGTGTGTAACTAATGTGAAGGATATTTTATGGAAGAACTAGTGGGGAAGTGTACAACTTCTTCACACAGCAGGCTTCAGTGACACGTGGAACACATTACCTGAAAGTTTGGTGGAAACATTCCATAGAAACTTTCAAAAAGCATTTGGATATTGATTTTGTGGAAAACGAATCTGAGGGGAACTAACTTGCAGAATTACGGACAGCAAGTTATACTGTGGTTTTTAGTTAGAAAGCTCCTTCAGAAAGGTGGCACAGGTGCTATGAACCAAGCGGCACTACTTTTGTAAAATTGGAGCAAGGAAAGGTCTGGGTATGGACTGCTAACACACGTGGCATTTGAAATCTGAAGTTTTCTTCCTCCAAGAGACTGTAGATGTTGGGACTGGAATTGGAGTTTTCAAGGTGGAGGTAGATTTTGATGCAGTGAGAGTATCGAGGAACATGGATTTAAGCAGCAGCTGGAATATGCATCAACCCACGATCTAAACGAACAGGCCTGATGAGCAGAATGGCCCATTTCAATCCTGATGTTCCTTTTTTTGATTTCCATTATAGTGAGTAGTGAGAGTATACGGGGATGAGGCACAAAGGTTACAGTTACTTTTGTCTCCAAGATCTTCACCCAGTCAATTACCTTTTGAATCCAGTAGACATTCATGCAGGTGCTGCTCTTGTACTACCAAGTGGCCATTTATATGGCGACCAGGGCCAGAAATGTCCTGTTTCTGTCATTTTTGAGGACAATGATGAGCAATTTTGTGTAGCGGCCTTCACTCAAAAGAAGGTGAGGATTACTTACTTGCTCTGAATTTCCCCCAAACTTGACACATTTTCCCTTGAGGCCATGCTCCATAATAGAGTTTCCCTTCAGGGAGACTTTTCTAAATTAAATATTGAAAATATAAATTTTTCTGAATTCTTTTCACATACTCCTACCTTTTCTGTGGACACTTTCCTCGCTAGTGCCCAGTTCCGTAGTAGAGCCTGCAAAAGTCTAAAAGTAGGAGTATCTCAGACTCTTTAACAGTGAAAAGTGTCACGTTATACTGAATCAAACTGTTTGCCAGAGAGTAGCTAAGTACAGTAGAGACCAGCAATTTGAGATGAGGCCTTCTTCTGAATGTGGCTTGGGGTTTGTGGGGAGCTTGCCATTTTCTATTTTTATGTGTGCCACTAAATTTGGTATAGGGTTTGCCCTAGGTAGTGTGTTCCATCTTCTAAAAGAAGGAAAGATAAATTCAGACACAGTGGTCTGTGTGACTACTTTCTATAGTGCAGATTTCCCTGATCCTTTTATTCTCTTGTATCAGATATATGCTGGTCTCCTCCACAGGTGGTTTGGGAAAGGATTTATTTACATATGTAAGCCTTGTTCTCATTGTCTTGTGTTTTCTGTCTTCTCCATTCCAGGAGAACTTGCGTTCCCTCAGCAAAGATGCTCATATGCTCATTCATAAAGACTTACCCTTTGAATCCTTGGAGGTGGCACCCAAGGTTGCTGTGGAAATATTTCAGGAGAGCAAGTAAGCACTGGGATATTTGAGTAGCTGCTTCTTCGTTGCTGTAACTTTTCCAGGCAGCTGCAGTTTTTCTTACAAGACAATCAACACACTGCAATTCTTGTGTTTCTGCTGTTGCTGTTTAGAACTGGCTCCTTTTTCCCTTATCTGCCTTCCTTTGTGCACCCTATTTTCTTTCCTATTCTGAATCTGGCTGTTACGCTCCCACAGTTTCTGACAGCCTTTCAGTATCTTGCCACAGTGACCATTCTTTTTGTGTGAACCTTGGGTAGGGAACGCCGGTGTGTTATTCAACCACCCAGTTCAGCATAGAGAAGGCTGATTTCCCCCTGAATGCATGAAGGGACACAAACTCATCGCACTTGCCATCAGAAGGCATTGATCAGGATGGGAAACCCTGGATGACTTTCTGTTTTCACTTCTTTGTCATATGGGTTCATACTAGCACACCTCTTATCACTACGCGTGTGAAGAGCTAAAATTATCTGGGAGTCAAACCCAAGTATATAGACAATATATAGCATGACCGCATGGGTATATTTGTGTATATTTAAGAATCCGTATGATTACTATATATGTGACTGAATGTATATCAATTGGCTATAGAGTGCTTTGGGTGTACAGGATGCTTAACATGCCTTATCTTCTTCACAGACATAAGTTGGCTGCAATCGAGGAGCAGGCTTCCCTCAATCCCAACAAGCTTGTAAAGCTGTACAGGTGGGAACTGCTTTAGTTATCCCGTGACACTGACTAGTTCATTGCAATGATGAATCTATTTCATCGTAAATGAGAAGAGCAATGTTCTAAAGTATTATCCCTACAATCTCATCAAAATGTAGGTGAGCAGGAGGAATTGTTTTGTGGAGGATCCTGCTGAATCTTGAAGAGCATTCTGTTGAGGGACCTTACCTTTTGAATTTGGATGTTGGGTCTGGGGAATGCATTTATATCTGATCAATTAGGATGAAGCACTGGTGGAGGGAGCAACTTGGACTAATTTAATTATATGCATACACAGAGGTAATTTCCCCTGGTTAGAGTGTTTAGGACAAGAAGCCTCTCAGTATAGAAGTTAGCATTTCAAGACTGAAAATACCAAAATTTGACATAGAGATAATGAATCTTTGGTGTTTTATGTTCAGAAGACTCCAAATGCTCGGTTGTTGAGATCAAGGCTGAGGTTAATAGAATTTTGGATGCTAAGAGATTCCAGGGATATGTGGATTGAGTCAGATAGATTAGCTGTGATCTTACTAAATGACAGAGCAGGATCATGGGGTCAAACAATCTATTGTGCTTTTTTGTTCCTATGTTGTTACATTCTTAATTAAAGCACACAGTTTTGCATATTTTCCCTGAGGAAGAAAATGTACAAAAGCTTCTGGTAGTTACGTGGCCACAGCAACTCAAATCCCACTTCCTCTGCTTCTAATGTGACTTGAAGGAGTTTACTGATTGCTGACAGGCCTAGTTTCTTATGATACACGTGTTGCTACCAATTAGTATTCATTGCTTATTACCCTAATACGATGGTGAAATTTTGCCATCAACTGTTGTAGTCATGTGGTGAAGGTGGAAGTTGCCTGCGAAGATGCAATAATGACTTGCTGCAGTGGATCCAGTAGATGCTACACACTGCAGTCATGTTATGCCAAAATAAAGAGGAATGGAGACTTCAGGTGGCGGATGGGATGTCTGTCAAGCAGACTCCTTTTCTCTGTGATTGTTGTTTAGTTTCTTGAATATGGGTGTACATGTAATCAATTTAAGCAAGTGGGCTTGCGAGTTGTGATTCCCTTTCTTTTGGACTTGCAAGTGACATGGCTCATTATTCAAGCATTATAATTGTTTAGTGTTTAATTTTGGGCTACAGTAAATCCTGAATTGCTGCTGCTATTTGGACAGTCAGAAGTGTTGAACTGCATGTTGTAGTGCAGTGTGATCATTAGGATTTCAGTAAACTGTATTGCTAGGTGTGAACTTCTTCCTCTTATTTTCACATAACCTTGGACTGTAAAACTATTAGCAGAATAATCTAAGATCTCATAATCTATATGAAGATTTAAACTAATTAGTTTAGAGTGTAACGGTGCAAATTTTTGACGCAACATATTGAACATATAACTTAACAATAAATAGCTTTGACTGCAAAGCTCTTTTCTGTATGCATATTGTTTAGGAATGCTTGAAATAAGCTTAGTAACACCATTGTGATGTATTTTGACTGGCATAAGTGTTGCTAACTGTTTGAATGTGAACAAACTATTCACAATATAAATGTAAGTTTCTCAGTCTCTGCCTGTCTGTATAGGATCGGTGATTTTGTAGATGTCAGCAATGGACCACATGTTTCCAGGACCAGTGTCTGCTCGCAGTATGAGATTACTGCTGTCCACAACCTGAAAACAGCCGAGTCTGGACTAGTCCGAAGATTCCAGGGGATCTCTCTGCCCATTCACCTGAAGGTACGCTGACACAAACATGGGTAAGATGTTTGAATAATGTTTAATAATAGCTTAATTTAACTGGGAGACCCAAACTTTATTTAATCTCTTTACAATTTGTCCTGGTTATAGTGGCTTTGATTGGCACTCTGTGTTAGTACTGTCTAATGTAAATTAGTAGGTGCCAGCCTCGCTAAATGTTTGCAGCTGATCTACTTTACCAAAATAACGAGGGATGCATCTAATGGCTAGGGAAGCAGGTAAAATCAAAATAACAGCTGAACTGCAGAATGGTGGAGTGGCAGTGACTGTGAATACTATTCACTGTCTCGGGCAAAGAACCGAGATTAGGTGATTTCTTCATTGGAGAACGAAAAGGGATGGTTCAGTTTCCTGGACTATGGCTTATAAAGTGACTAGCAGAGGGCAAGGAGCAGGCCACTTCTCTGTGACGAAAAGTGAAAAGTTATGATGACAGTAAACTTGATTTCAAATTGCATTTGATTCATCATAAATAAATAACCCTAGTTATTATGTTCCCATGGCACTTACTGGTAAAGCTGCAGGGGTTAGTTCTTTGCTGACTTAATCTTTCATTGTAGATATTGCACTCAGACTGTCTGATCAATACAAAACAAAACTGATTACAAACTAAATAAAAGCTTCATAAATACACAAGCATGAATGGGCTAATGACCTTTTCATCAAGGTACATAATGTAACAACCTAATTACTCAATACTAATTTTCAGAGGGAAATCGGATCAATACTTAGAAAACTACAGAGCTATAATGAAAGAGCAAGGGAGTGGAACTAATTGGATAGCTTTTTCAAAGAACCATTAATGGTATGGTGGGTTGAATGGCCTCCACTGCTGTGTGAGTCCATAAGCCATACAGCTTCCTCACTGAGGATTTTTTTTTTCCTCATTCATTCTTGGGCTGTGGGCATTGTTAACAGGGCATTCCTTACCCTGGAGAAGGTGAACTTTAAGCTGTCCTTGGAGTGTAATGACACCCGTTGTGTTGTTAGAAGAAAGAGCCAGGATTTTGAGGCAGCAACAGTGAAAGAGTGGCATATTGTTCTAAGCCTGAATGATCTGTAGCTTGGAGGGGAACTTGTAGCGTGTGTTCCATGACCTACTCAGAATTCTAACAGGGTTGTCAGGCATGGTCTCCTCTTGATGAAGCTGTGCTGACTCAGCGCTATTTTACCATGCACTGACAAGCACATCGCAATCTTTTCCTTAATAATGACTCTAAAATCTCACCAGTGACCGAGGTCAGGCTAATCGGCCTATAGTTTCCTGCCTTGTGCCTTCCTCCTTTCTTAAATAGGGTTGTTATGTTAGCTATTTTCCAATCCTCTGGGATCCCCCCTGACCCCAGTGATTCATGAAAGATCATCGTCAATGCCTGTACAATCTCCTCAGCTATCTTCTTCAGAACTCTGGGGTGTAGTCTATTCAGTCCAGGTGATTTATCCACCTTCAGACTCTTTAGCTTCCCCAGCACCTTCTCTTTAGTGATGGCTACTACACTCACTTCTGCCCTCTGATTCTCTTGAAGTTCTGGAGTGCTACTGGTATCTTCTGCTGTGAAGACTGATGCAAAGTACCTATTCTGTTCCTGTACTTTTTCTTCGTTTCCCATTACTACTTCTCCAGCCTCATTTTCTAACATTCTAATGTTCAGTCTTGCCTCTCTTACATTTTATACATCTCAAAAAAGCTCTTGCAGTCTTCTTTTATGTTACTAACTAGCTTACCCTTGTTTTTCATCTTGACCCTTGCTGACTCCCCAATGTATTTTTAGTTGCCCACTGTTGGTTTTTCAAGATGTTCCAATCCTTTGCTTCTCACTAGTCTTCGGCAAATTGTATGCTTTTTCTTTTGCCTTTATGCTGTCCCTGACTTCGCTTGTCAGTCATGGTTGCCTCACCATCCTGTTAGTATTATTCTTCTTTGGGGTGAATATTTGTGCCATTTGAATTCCCTTCAGAAACTCCAGCCATTCCTGCTCCATCGTCCTCCTTGCTAGGCTCCTGTTCCAAACAACTCTGGCCAGCTCCTCCCTCTTGTCTTTTAGTTACCTTTTCCTCAATTGTAATACCGTAACATCTGATTCCAGCTGCTTCCACTGAAACTGCAGGATGAATTCTATCATATTATGGTCACTGACACCAAGGGGTTCCTTCTCATTGTGTCACAATATGAATGGTTAAAATTGGAGGATGCCTATTTAACAATGATTTAAATTAATTCCTACTTATTTTTTCTTCTTCAGTTTTCTTGCAATGAAATAATCCACTCTTTATTTCCAACCCCCTGGTAGGTCCTTTTCTCTGTGTGGGAAAGATTAAGGCAGAGATCCCAGAAGCTGGTGAGTTGGAGAAGTTTGGTTTAATTTTGTTGTATTTTCAAGTTTGCATAATTGATTTTGGGAAACTGGTTTGTTTTGTGTCCAACAGTGATGCTTCTTGACACACTGTTCATTTCCCCTCTTCTTTTGTGTTTTGCAGATTACAAAAGACCAGGATCACACAGAGACAGTGGAAGTGAGAGCATCGTGAACAGATTGTGCAGAGAAATCAACCAACTTGCTTTTTAAAAACGTGTAATATAAGTAAATTGATTGATTATGTACACAGTAAAATATAAAATATTATCCTTAATGAGCCTGTTGTGTTGAAGAGGGATGTGTACTGCGAGTTATGATCTGCAATGTGCTACACAAAGGATGATGAAAGCAGATTGAGTACTTGGGGAAGAAGCTGGTGTACTGGTAATGTCACTGGATAGGTAATGCGGAGCCCTGTGGCGGATGGTGAAATTTGAATTCAATAAAATCTGTGTAACCATTGTATAAACTCATCCAGTTTATTGATGTCCTTTAGGGAAGGAAATCTGCTATCTGCACCTAGTCTGGCCTGCATGTGATTCCAGATCCGCGGCAATGTAGGCATTTCCATATCCCATGAACAAATAAAAGGAAAGTAACTTTCAGAATGAGAGTGGATATATCAATGAAAAGAAGAAATTTGCACAGAAAGAATATGTACAATGGGACAAATGGCCAGTAGTATATCATTCCATGTCAGGATTGGGATAAAACTATTAGACCTTCAGTTTTCGAGATAACAAGCATGGGGCTGGATGAACACAGCAGGCCAAGCAGCATCATAGGAGCAGGAAACGTCAAGTTTTCCTGCTCCTAT
>JAHRHZ010000061.1:20959811-20970221 GCA_024137785.1 Ginglymostoma cirratum
TGTTCCTGATTTACAGCATCCACACTTCTTTTGGTTTTTATCTATGTTGGGTCTAATTGCTTAGGCTGATGGCCACTTGGCCAAATATCTGTTCTAAACTGTAGGCATGAAGTAATTATTAACATGTACAACTTTCATGCAGCAGTACTGGCACTCTGAGGTAATTTCTCTTCCTTTCTCCTTACGAAAATGTAAAACTTTCTAAAACGGAATGTAGCTGTTCTCTTTTTCAGAATATTGCCATCGCTATTATGCTGTTCAGACTCCAACCTGCTGTTCCTCTTGTTATTTAGTGTCGGGTCCAATAGCTCCATTGTTGACTAGTGCAGTTGATTAATTACTTTTACCCTTTTAAAAAAGTTACTACAGAAGTTTACAGTGCGGAAGGATCCATTTGATTCTTTTCTTTGACTCTAAGTTGCAGAATCAGATTGGTCTAGCAGTCGTAACAACTGCTTGCTCCTGTATCTGCTTTTCTTGATTGCAAGATTTTTGGTCTCATTCGCACTATTGCCAAAGGACTGTATGTAACTGACCAAATTACTATTCTTACACCAGATCTTGGCTGTTGACATTCCAATAAAAGACCATGCCTAGGTTTTGTGTGTCACTATACCAATGTTTACCCAATACTGAGCTCTCCATGCTACAGTGTCACATTGAGCTTAAATTGTTAGTTGATCATAGTCAGCATCTGGTAAAGGTGCTGCAGCCTTTGTCCCATTGGAAGTGCAGAGGAGTTGATGATATATCGAATGTTTCTGTTATGGATCACAAGCACCAACCTACTGTCCCAACTGGTAAATACATTGAGTGAGGTGAAGATTGGTCTTGACGAGTTGACTTGCTACCTAAACTCAAACAGTGAGACTGGCCGACTGCGAGAGATACTGAAGGGCTGATGAGACCTGATGCACTGTACCACAGTGCAGCAGAAGTGAGATGGAACTGAAGTAAAAATGTGAAAGGGCATCAGGCGAGGAAGGTTGGTGTCAGCAATAGATCAAAAATAAAAACTTCAGAGCTTTTGCAAATTGAGCAGCTGTAAAATTTGACCTTGGCAGGAAAACAAATGTATTGCATTCAATTTGGACAGGATGTATGTAAACATGCTACAGCTTGTTTATGTTACCCCATCCCAGTATGATTTTTACCCCAATGAGCCTTAGCATTATGCTTCACATAAATCAGTAAGAACACATGCAGTGGAAGTTGGATCATTGTGGATGTCCCTGATAGTACCTTCCACTACCTGTCGACTTTGTCATGACTGTTATTGGCTTTTCAGATAAGCAGATGTTGATGTCTCTGAATTTGTTGCTGTGTTGCTTCTGGCTGAAGGAATGTGCTGAGGTTAGCGAATGTAATCTTGCCTTTCGAAAGGAGTTTTCTCCCTTGGAAAGTTTTGATTATTAGAGTATTATTCAACAGGTTCTGAATAACCTCCAGTACTTCTCTCAATTCCCATTCTTCATGTGTGGAAGGGTCATCGTGCACACCCCTTTGAGATAATATAATAAGCTGAACCCAAGACTTTCTTCCAAACACCAGACGACATCATTTGGAGCTGATTTCACTGAATAATATTAATTCAAAACCTTCTCATTCACTTCCATCTGAACACCCATATAAAATATGCTGATCTAAGTACCAACTAGTGCCCTAAATGCAGATGTGATCAGGGAATCTGCATGGACTTGTTGGTCATCTTTATTGTCTTGATTGCTCCCTTAGCTGACATATATCAGGCTTGGATCAGAAAGGGACTTGTCACGTTTCTTCACTCTATTTTGAAGCGTTCAAAGGGGCAGTGCCTCTACCACTGAGTCATTGGGCAGAAAGATGACTTGTTAAGAAACCTGGATGGCTATTCTGCATTTTGGAATAATTGAAGTAATTAGCTGGTTCTCTTGAGCTCATTTCTGAAATTTCTGCACAACATGGGGAGCATTGTAAACCAAACTCAACAATTCTGTGTATCCAGTAATGGTGCCAAGTGTTGACTCATCTCATTTCATTCCATCCTAATACAGCAATTGCAGCAATGGCTGCTGCCAAAATCTTCATTTGTGCTGTTAGAACATAGATCTATGTTGAACTTGGGTCAAGGTCCTAGACTAGTGTTGGTGGCAGGCTAACTGACTGTGAAGGATTCAGAACTTTGACTACCTACACAAGATTGCTACGCAAATTCAAATGTCAAAGCTTCAACTACTCCCACACACTATCTGTTGACTTTTGCTTGATGCATGAAATGATATGCATAATAATCTGCATGACACCTAAAAGGGCAATTTGTTCATTTTAGAGAAAATGTCAGCATTGAAGCGTCCATTTGGAGTCTTCTGAATGCTCATTTCCATCCGTGCATGTGCACAATCATCGAAAGGTTAATGGCTAATTTACTTAGTTTTTATTCTTGGTGAGGGTCATGAAGAAAGAAGAAAAGTTAAAGTCGTTGCTGGGATGTTTTTGAGAACAGAATATGTCCCTGAATGCTGGATGGGTTGAAAATCTTACAAATCTTCTGTTGTGTGTCCAAAGCAGGTTCGTTCCATCTATTTTAATATGATGAAGGAACTGGACTAATGATAGAGAAAGTGTCCTTGCACTGGTGCAGGAAGCCAGCCAATGTATAATGACTGAGAGAGTATTGGATGCGTTCTTGATTAACTTTCAAGGTTCTGGAATTGTTCCAATGGATTGACGAGTAGCTACTATAACTCCATCCTTTTTTTTTAGAAAAAGGAGGTAGTGAGAAAACAAAATTAGAGACCAGTTCACCTGATATCAGTTGCAGAGGAAATGCTACAGATAATTATAAAATATTAGTGCGTGTGGAAAACAGTGGCAGGATTGGGCAGAGTTGGTATTGATTTGCAAAAGGGTATCATACTTGAAAAATCGACTGGAATTTGTTGAAAACATAACGAGCAGAGTTGATAAGGAGAGCCAGTGTATGTGGTTAACTTGGACTTTTGGAAGGCTTTCGATCAGGTTCGACTAAGAGAATAGCATGTAAAATTAAAGCACATGGATTGAGGGGAGTGTACTGACATGGATAGAAAACTGGTTGACAGGCTGGCAGCAAAGATTAGGAATAAATAGGTCATTTTCTGAGTGGCAGACAGTGACTAGTTGGATACCACAGGGATCAGTACTTGGACCCCAGCTATTTACGAAAATATACTAATGATTTGGTTGGCAGAACCGAATGTTATATGTACAAGTTTGCAGACTTTGCAAAGCTGGACAGGTGGGTGAGCTGTGAGGAGGATACAGAGCTGCTTCAGTGTGATTTGGACAAGTTGAATGAGTGGCCAAATACGTGGCAGATGAAGTACAAGGTGGATAAGTGTGAAGTTATCCACTTTGTTAGCAAAACGGGAAGGCATGTTATCTGAGTCGTTATAGATTGGAAGGGGAGGTGCAATGAGACCTGGGTGAGCTTGTACAGTAGTTGCTAAAACATTGCAGGTGCTGCAGGCAGCGATGAAGGCAAACTGCATTTTGGCCTTCGTAGTGAGAGGATTCAGGTACAGGAGCAGGGATGTCTTGGTGCATTGTACAGGGCCTCACTGAGGCCAAATACTGTGAGCCATTTTGGTCTCCTCATCTGAGGAAGAATGTTCTGCCTTTGGAGGGGGTGTAATGAAGATTTACCAGATTGATTCCTGGGAAGGCAGGACTTGCATATGAAGAAAGACTGGATTGGTTAGGAGTATGTTCACTGGAGTTTAGAAGAATGAGGAGGGGAGCTCATAGAAACCTATAAAATTCAAACAGGTCCAGACAGGATAAACACAGGAAGGATGTTCCTGATGCCCAGGGAGTACAGAACCAGGGGTGATAATCTAAGGGTATAGGTAGGCCGTTCAGAACTGCAATAGGGAGAAATTTCTTCACCCAGAGACTGTGATTCTATGGAGTTATCCATCCAGTTCATTGTGTTCACGTCATCTGTAAAGTATGGTGCTCAGAATCAGACAAAATACTCCAGTTCAGATGGAAACAGTGTTGTATAAAGTCTCATCATGATTCCTTTCTTTTGTATCAATACCACTATTTATAAAATAAAATCAGAAAATGATGGCAGTACTCATGTGGTCAGGCAGCATCTGTGGAGAGAAAGTTTATGTTTCAAGTTGATCTACCACCAGAACGGTTCTGATTGATCAGATGTCTGTTGGTAGGTCGCAGATTTCCACAAGGGAATTTGTATAGGAACTGAGAGGACATTGATGATCAAATTCATCCTAAGAGGCCCCACTTGCTTCAGGTAATTTCCAATACAGTGTGTAGCTCATAAACTATTGTGGGTCCGAAATGAGGGGCTATGAGAATAACTGCCAACATCCTTTAAACTGAGTCATTTGAGACTGTACCTAATAAATTGTCATGTTGCCAGAGCTTGTAAGGTTAGTCAGCTGTGTAGCAAATTCCGTGAGAACATGATTTCTCATCAATATTATTACTGAGTAAGTTGCTGTCAGAGATTGGGACCTTAAGTACGTTTGCTGAGAGTTTGTATACAATACGTTTATTTACTATGGTTACTGTGTAGCCTCAGGCTGAGCTAGCTACGTCTATCAAATATGGTTATCCACCACCATTTGCCCCTCCCCACACCCTGCACTTCTCTCCCAACTCTGTCCTTCCATCTTTCAGGGCTAAAAGAGATATATTGAGAAGCTAGGCTGTCTAGTCTCTGCGTTACTTTTTGTAAGTATAGAAGATGACGAGATAATCAGATTGAAGTGCTTGACATGTTTAAAGTAGCTAATAGTTTCTTAATGTCTATCCTATGTGATTTGATTTATTATTGTCCTGTGTACTAAAGTACAGTACAGTTAAAAGTGTTGTCTTATGTGCCTTAGAGCAGATCGTATTATACAACTGCATCAGGGTAACAGAACAGAGTGTAGGATACAGTGTTACAGCTGCCGAGGAAGGTGCAGAGAGAGATCAACACTAACATTAAAGAGGTCTGATAACATGGGAAAGAAGCCGTTCTTGAATCTGTTCGTACATGTATACAACATTTTATATCTTCTGCCCAATGGAAGAAGGTGGAAGAGAGTATAACTGGGGTGGGAGGGATCTTTGATTATGTTTGTTTGGTTGATTTCCTGGTGTAGTGGGAAGTACAGATGAAGTCAGTAGATGGGAGGCTGGTTTGTGTGGATTGGGGTGTGCTTACAATTCTCAGTTTCTTTCGAATGAAATCTAGAATAAAAACAACAACGTTTATTTAATATAAAATAACTATCCCAGTGAACAAAGGAGATGACCTATAAAATTAGCAGAGTTGTAGAAATAAAGGGTAAACTGCAATGTTGTCACTCCTTTCTCTAAAGTTGAGAAGGTTGTACTTGCTTTGATAGCAGTCTGCAAGATTATAAATGGTCATGGCAAGATGAATAAGATCTGTTGTTTTGAATCAAAGATTCATTGAACAGTAACAAGTAGAGGGTCATGGACAAAATATACTGAGTAATTGAAAACAGAAAATAGTGGTCAATAGATATTTTTTGGATTGGAGGAAGATTTGCAGTGAAGTTCCCCAGTGCTCATTATTGGGACCCTTGCTTTTCCTGACATATGTATTAGGGGGCAATTTCAAGCTTTGCAGATGATTTAAATCTTAGAAGGATTTACACTGAGAAGGAGAGTGTAGACCTCAAATGAAGATATCTAAGTTGGTGGCATGGGCAGCTAGGTGGCAGATGAAGTTTAACCAGGAGAGCTGTGACGTACTGCATCTTGGTAGAAAGAACATGAATGGAAAATATAAAATGGGACGCAGTAATTGGATTTTAGAAGCAGAGGAACTGGGAAGGAACA
Organism: Ginglymostoma cirratum; assembly: GCA_024137785.1. Lineage (NCBI taxonomy): Eukaryota > Metazoa > Chordata > Chondrichthyes > Orectolobiformes > Ginglymostomatidae > Ginglymostoma > Ginglymostoma cirratum. The sequence goes on from JAHRHZ010000061.1 coordinate 20,965,656, forward strand.
AAATATTGATAGGGTTGTTTCCTATCAACTTTCATCATGCGTCAGTCCCACCATCCCCGGAATCAGCCTGGAAAACCTTCGCTGCACTCCCTCAAGAGCAAGGGCATCCTTCCTCAGAAAAGGAGACCAAAACTGCTCACAATATTCCAGGGCCTTGTATAACTGCAATAACACATCCTTGCGGAATTCATTACCACAGGAAGTAGTTGATACCAAAACATTGAATGTATTCAAGAGGCGACGAGATAGGGTTGATAGGGTTGTTAAGAAGGTGTATGGTGTGTTGGCTTTCATTGCCGGGGAATTGAGTTTAAGAGCTGTGAGGTTATGCTGCAGCTCGATAAAACCCTGGCTAGACCAATAGTTGGAATATTGTGTTCTGTTCTGGTCGCCTTATTATAGTAAGGGTGTGGAAGCTTTAGAGAGGGTGCAGAGGATATTTACCAGGATGCTGTCTGGAATGGAGGACAGGTCTTATGAGGAAAGGTTGAGGGAGCTAGGGCTTTTCTCATTGGAGCGAAGAAGGATGAGAGGTGACTTGATAGAGGGGTATAAAATGATGAGAGGCATAGATAGACTGGATAGCCAGAGACTTTTTCCCAGGTCGAAATGACTATTATGAGGGGGCATAATTTTAAGGTGATTGAAGGAAGATTTAGTGGAGATATCAGAGGTGCAGGTTCTTTACACAGAGAGTGGTGGGTGCGTGAAATGCACTGCCGGCGGTGGTAGTGGAGTCAGATATATTAGGGACATTTAAGCGACTCTTGGATAGGCACATGGATGACAGTAAAATGTAAGGTATGCAGGGTAGTTTGAGCTTAGAGTAGGATAATAGATCGGCACAACATTGTGGACCGAAGGGCCTGTACTGTGCTGTACTGTTCTATATTCTAAAATATCACATCTCAAAGTTTACAGATGATACCAAGTTGAGTGGGAGGGTGAACTGTAATGAAGATACAGTGTTCCTTCAGTATGATCTGGACAGTTTGGGTGAGTGCTCAAATAAATGGCAGATGCAGTATAATTTGGATAAATTATTTACTTTTGGAAGCAAAAACAAGAAGGCAGAAACCTGAATGGCTGTAAATTTGGAGAGGGGAGTGTGCAGTGGGACTTGGCTGTCTTTGCACACCAGTTGCTGAGGGTAAGCATGCAGGTACAGCAGGCGGTAAAGAAGGCAAATGGTATGTTGGCCTTCATTATGAGGGGTTTCGAGTACAGGAGCAGGGATGTGTTATTGCAGTTATACAGGGCCCTGGAATATTGTGAGCAGTTTTGGTCTGCTTTTCTGAGGAAGGATGCCCTTGCTCTTGAGGGAGTGCAGCGAAGGTTTTCCAGGCTGATTCCGGGGATGGTGGGACTGACGCATGAGGAAAGATTGACTAGGTTGGGATTCTTTTTGCTGGAGTTCAGACAAATGAGGGGGGGATCTTATAGAGACTTATAAAATTCTAACAGGACAAGACAGGGTAGATGTAGGGAGGTTGATCTTGATGGTGGGTGTGTCCAGAACCAGGGGTCACAGCCTGATGATTCAGAGTAGAACATTTAGGACAAAATGGTCTACCCTGAATGTATTCATCAGGTGGCTAGATATAGCACTTTGGATGAATGGAATCAAAGGTTATGGGGAGAAAGCAGGATTAGGCTATTCAGTTGGATGATCAGCCATGATCGTGAAGAATGGTGGAGCAGGCTCGAATGGGCAAATAGAAACATATAAATATAGAAGTTAGGAGCAGGAGGAGGCCAATCAGCCCTTCGAACCTGCTCTGCTATTTCTCACGATCATGGCTGATTGTCCAACTCCATAGTCTAATTCTGCTTTCTCCCATAACCTTTGATTCCATTCGCCCCGAGTGTTATATCTCGTCGCCTCTTGAATACATGCAATGTTTTGGTATCAACTACTTCCGATGAATTCCACAGGCTTGCGACTCTTTGGGTGAAGAAATGTCTGCTTATCTCCGTCCTAAATTGTCAACCCTGAATCCTTATACTGTGACCCCTGGTTCTGGACACACCCACCATCGAGAACATCCTCCCTGCATCAACCCTGTCCAGTCCTGTTAGAATTTTATAAGTCTCTATAAGATCGCCCCTCATTCGGCTGAACTCTAGCGAAAACAATCCCAACCTAGTCAACCTCTCCTCCATATGTCAGTCCCGTCATCCCCAGAATCAGCCTGGTAAATCTTCGCTGCACTCCCTCAAGAGCGAGAGCATCCTTCCTCAGAAAAGGAGACCAAAACTGCACACAATATTCCAGGTGTGGCCTCACCAAGGCCCTGTATAACTGCAACAACACATCCCTGCTCCTGTACTCGAAACCTCTCACAATGAAGGTCAACATACCATTTGCCTTCTTTACCGCCTGCTGCTCCTGCATGCTTACCTTCAGCGACTGGTGTGCAAAGACAGCCAAGTCCCACTGCACACTCCCCTTTCCCAATTTATAGCCATTCAGGGAGTAATCTGCTTTGTTTTTACTTCCAAAGTGAATAACCTCACATTTATCCAAATTATACTGCATCTGCCATTGATTTGCCTACTTACCCAATGTGTCGGCGTAATGCTGAAGGATCTCTGCATCTGCATCACAGTTCACCCTCCCACTCAACTTGGTATCATCTGCAAACTTGGAGATGTTACATTTTGTTCCCTCATCCAAATCATTAATATATATTGAGAATAGCTGGGGTCCCAGCACTGATCCCTGTGGCACCTCACTAGTTACTGCCTGCCAATTTGAAAGGGGCTTGTTAATTCCTACTCTTTGTTTCCTTAATGGCCTCCTCCTGCTCCTATCTTCTATGTTTCTATATATATAAAATCACAAAGGTGGCAAAACAGAGAAAGCGAGAGCAGTTACTAAAGCATACAGTATCCTTGGCTTTCTTAATAGGGCTATAGGGCACAAGAGCAAGGAGGTTATGATGAACTTATACAGCACACTTGATAGACCTCTGCTGGAACCTCTGTGCACAGTTCCGTGTGCCACACTATAGGAAGTGTATGAACTCATTTGTGTGCAGAAGTGGATCCAGGGATGATGCACTTCAGTTGTAAGGATAGATTGGAAAGGTTGGGTCTGTTCTCCATGAGTCTGCTTTGTTCCAGGAGGACTAAGAAATAGGTTCTGTTGAAGGATTATGGGCTAAATTTAAAAAGTAGAATTACTAAAGTGATTATCTTGGGATTGCTACCTGAGGCATATGATAAATAAGGTTAGAGAAGTAAATATATTGATCACAGACTGGTATTGGAAAAATGGGTTCCGATTCATAGTGCATAGCACCAGAACTAGGGAGCTGTCCCATTGGGATGGGATTTGCTCGAACCATCATGGAGCCAGTGTGCTGGTGAATCATGTAACTAGGCTTATAGATAGGGCTTTTAACTGATGTATGGTGCTGTGGGGTTGGGGGAAGGGTTCAGCTGAAGAAAATTCTGAAAATTCATTAAAGAAACGAGAACAGAGGTACCAGGTTGTGAAGAGGTGAATGATAATCAAAGTGCAACAGGAAGGGGCAAAGAATATACACAGAAGAATTCAGTAAAAATTAGAACTATACAGGGTAGTAATGGTTAAAAAGTCATTGTACAAATACATTTACTAGGCTGCTTTCTGGGATGAAGGAGTTGACTTGTCAAAAATAGTTAAACATTTAAAAGTTTTATTTATTAGAGTTTAGAAGAATGAGAGATGATCTCATTGCAATATTCAAGATTCTGAGGGGTCTGGATGGGGTAAATAGAGAGATGTTTCCATTCATAGGGGAATATTAAAGTTGGGGGCAAAGTTATCATATAAGAGAACACTTTAAAACTGAGAGATAGTAGGAGCTGCCGATGCTGTAGTCTGGGATTACACTGTGGAGCTGGATGAACACAGCAGGCCAGGCAGGGTCAGAGGAGCAGGAAGGCTGATGTTTCGGGTCTGGACCCTCCTTCAGTAAAAAGTTCCAGACCCAAAATGTCAGCTTTCCTGCTCCTCTACTTTTAAAACTGACCTGTGAAAGAATTTCTTCTCTAAGATGTTTATGAGTGTCTTCAGTTCTGTCCCCGAAAATTGTGGAGGTTAGATCGTAGAAAGTATTTAAAGAAGAGTGGGATAGCTTTTTGAACTATCAGAGGGTTGAGAGCTCTGACTCGCTGGCACAAAGAGGAGTTGAAGTCTGGAGCAGATCAGTAATGTTGGGACAGACTTAATGGGCTGAATGGCCTATTCCTGCTCCTATTTCTTAAATTCTTATGAGGACCTCTCCTGTCTCCTAGAGGTGGCAGATGGTGAGCGGAGGATCTGTTGACTGGTTTTATTGCTGTTAGGTGAAATTTCACCTTAACTGTCTCTTGTCTAATTCACATTTTCCTGAAACTTGGCCACTATTTTTACCTATGGAAATTTTGAGTTTTTGTTTCAGATCCTGTTTTAGGACAAATCAAATGATGCAATTTAAAAATCAATAGTCCGCATTTTCTGTCATTCTGAAATTGAAATTGGACACCAATAAACTATTATAACAAGCATGGGGCTGGATGAACACAGCAGGTCAAGCA
>JAHRHZ010000061.1:20970621-21014288 GCA_024137785.1 Ginglymostoma cirratum
GCAGGTCAAGCAGCATCATAGGAGCAGGAAATGCTTGACCTGCTGTGTTCATCCAGCCCCATGCTTGTTATCTCGGATTCTCCAGCATCTGCAGTACCTTTTATCTCTGATACCAATAAACTATTAAACTGGCTGCTGTAAGCCATGTGACCCCTGGCATTTTTGAGTCATGAGTCTTAAAATGAATACTTGATTAAATATGGACATTTACAGCCATTTGAAGAATTCACAAATCCCATCATTTCAGAACTCAGATTAGTCTGTCACTCTGTTTGTAGTTGGACCAAAGGCATATCAAAACACAATGCATGTTGAATTTTTAATCAAGGTGTTCAAATACACCCCTCGAGTAGGTGAAACATGAGCTTAGGCCTCCTGGCTTAGAAATAGGAACATGCACCACAAGGTCCTCTTCTCGGTGTCTGTAAGGTGAATGTGAATGGATCCCATCAACATTCTCTTTGTATCAAAATCTTGAGGTGTTAATCAGCAACATATGATGATTAACCATAGAATCCCTACAATGTGGAAAGAGGTCATTCAGCTCATCAAGTCTGCACTGACACTGTGAAGAGCATCCCACCAAAACCTGTTCCCAACCTCATGTTTACCATAGCTAATCCACCTAGCCTACACATTCCTGGACACTGGGAAATTTAGAATGGGCAATCTGCTCAACCTGCACATCTTTGGAATGTGGGAGGAAACGGGAACACCCAGAAGAAACCTACACAGTCACAGGGAGGAAGGACTTCCTCACATAAAGAGCATGCACAGTGGTTAGCACTGCTGCCTCACAGTGGCAGGAACACAGGTTAAATTCCAACTTGGGGTGACTGTCTGTGTGGAGTTTGCACATTCTCTCAGTGTCTGCGTGGGTTTCCCCTGGGTGCTCTGGTTTCCTCCCACAGTCCAGAGATGTGCAGGTTAGGTGGATTAGCGATTCTAAATTTGGATTATGTGAACAGTGGTGCGTCTGGGTGAGATGCTGTTTGGAAGGTTGGTGCAGACTCAATGGGCTGACTGGCCTCTATCTGCTCTGTAGGAATTCTATGAATTGGAACTCTGGCATTCTCCCTATTGTATATTGTTCAAGTTCATAGATTCATACAGCGCAGAAAACACCCTTTGGCCCATTGAGTCTGTAATGACATAACCACCACAAAGTGTACTAATCCCAGTTTCCTGCACTAGTCCCAAATCCCTGAATGCCACAATATTTGAAGTATTCATCCAAATATCTTTTAAAGGTCGTAAGGCTCCTGGCCGCCACTACTTCTCTTCGTAATACATTCCAGGTTCCCATCACCACTGAGTGAGAAAGCTTTTTTCCCCAAATCCCCTCTGAATCTTTCCCATATAGAATCCCTACCGTGTGGAAACAGGCCCTTCGGCCCAACAAGTCCACACCGACCCTTGGAGCATCCCACCCAGACCCATCCCCCTATAACCCACACACCCCTGAACACTATGGGCAATTTAGCATGGCCAATCCACCTAGCCTGCACATCTTTGGACTGTGGGAGGAAACCAGACCACCCAGAGGAAACCCACACAGACACAGGGAAGAATGTGCAAACTCCGCACAGACAGTTGCCCAAGGGTGGAATCGAACCCTGGTCCCTGGTGCTGTGAGGCTGCAGTGCTAATCACTGAGCCACTGTGCCGCCCTTACCTGCCCCTTACCCTAAAACTATGGCCTCTTGTGATTGACCCCTCAAACAAAGGGAACAGCTACTCTCTATTCACCTGTTCATACCCCTCATTCTTATACACCTCAATCATGTCTCCCCCAGTCTTCTCTGCTCTGAAGAAAACAATCCAATTTATAGCTCCTTATAGCTCAATTTCTCCATTCCATACAACATCCTGGTGAACCTCCCATGTACCCCCTCTAGAGATCTCTCATTCTTCCTGTAGTAAGGTGACCAGAACTGCACACAGTACTCCAGTTGAAGAATGACCAATGCTCTGTACAACTCCAACATTACCTCCTTGCTCTTATACTCTTTGCCATGACTGATGAAAGCAAGTGTCCCATATGTGCTCCGCTGACTTCAGCGATCTGTGAATAATTACCCCAAGATTCCCTGTTCGTCTAAGCTGTCCCATCTCCTGCCATTCATTAAATACTCCCTCATCTTGTTTCTTCTTCCAAAAGTGCATCACCTCACGCTTATCAGGGTTAAATACCATCCACCACTGTTCTGCTTGTCTGACCTACCCATCGATATCTTCCTGTAACTTACAACCATTTTCTTCACAATTGACCACTCTAGCAATATTGGTGTTGCCTTCAACTTTGCTTAACATTCCCCAACACCGCCCCCCACTACATTTTCATCTGTATCATTTGTGTATATAACAAACAATAAGGGTCCCTGTTCCTTGTGGTACACCACTGGGCGCTAACCTCCAGTCACTCAAACAGCCTTCCACCGTTACCCTTTGTGTTCTATTATTGAAACTGTGTCTGATCCAAGTTTCCCTCAATTCCATGTGCGTTAGCTTTCTCAATCAGTGTCCTGAGTGTGACCTTGTCAAAAACTTTGCTAAAATCCATATAAACTACATACAAATTACACTTCCCTCATCCAAACACCTGATCACATTTTCAAAAAATTCTAACAAATTTTGTTAGGCATGACTGACAAAGCCAAGTTGACTATCCCTAATTAACTCATGCCTTTTCAAGTGGGTATTAATTTGCTCGTTCAGAATTTTCTCCAATAGTTTCCCTGCGACTGACATGTGATTCATTGGCCTGTAATTTCCTGGTTCACCTTTACCACTCCTCTTAAAAAATAGAAGCACATTTGCCATCCTCCAGTCTTCAGGCACTTTCCCTGTAGCCAGAGAGGAATTAAAAATTTGCTTCAGAGTCCCTGCAATTTCCTGCCTTATCTCCCATAGCAGCCTGGGATGCAATACATCTGGGCCAGGGGATTTTTAAACCTGACAGAGACCTCTAAAACTTCCCCATTTCCTATGTCAAAGTCTGCAAGTTCCTCACACTCTGTTTTCCTGAATTCTGTACGTATGTTCTCCTTTTCCAGAGTAAAAACTGAAGAGAAGTATTCATTCAAGAACCAATATCCTGTGACTTCATGCACAGTTTGGCCCACATGATTCCTAATGGGCCCCACTCTCTTTCCCTGGTTAACCTCATCCCGTTAAAGTATTTATAAGATATTTTAGGATTCTCCCTCATCCTGGTTTGCAAGTCCTTTTTCATGTCCCTTTTTTGGTTTTCTAATTGCTTTCTTAACTTCCCTTTTGCACTTCCTGTATTCCCCTAAGGCTGCAGATGAATTGCTCCCTTCGGACTTCCTAAAAGCCCTACTCTTCTTCCTTATCCAGTTATGAATTGTCCCAGACATCTAGGGTTCTCTTGGAAGTCAACTGAAGTTGGAAATCCATTGAAAATTTAAAGGTGGTTAGATCTTTATTTGACAAGTCAATTAACTGAATCACAGGAAGGGTTAGGGTATTGGTGAAGTTAAGATACAGATCAGCCATGATCTCCCTGAATGTTGGACCTGGCTTGAGATCATAAACATCGTTCACCCTGTTCTTAAACAATGTTAAAATGAGTCTTTCTCTGTCCCCTTAAGCACATGTAAAGAACCCAGTGACAAAATTTGAAGAGGCACATTGGATGGTCTGTTCCTTTTCTGGTCAATTATTACTTCCCTTTCTCGGTCCACACCATCAAGAAGGAAATGAATTTATCATAGTTCACATATTCTGCTCAGTTTGATTACATAGTAACAGTGTTCACACTTCGGAGCAAAGCTATGAGCTGTGATGTGCTTGGACATCAGGAGAACGTGATAAGATGATAGCTGTTGATGAATGTGATTTACTTTCTTTCTCTGCTACTGAATGTAAATTAGGTAAAGTCAAGCATCAATTTTCTTTGTTACAAATTGTTCTACTCAAGTTCGTGAGCCTGTTTTTCTGTGGGGGAGTTTGAACGCAACAAGTTTGAAACAGATTCTAAACACCCATGTCATCATTAGGTATTAGCTAGATATATCATGGTTAAATGGAGAGCAAAACTCTTACTTTCGTCTGCCTCAGTCTGAACTTCAAAAGAGGGTGATCTGGTTTGCCAGTGTGACATTTCCCATACTAGCCATTCCTTTGGTGGCAATGCAATATATGATTTGATGTTGTGTCATGGGGCAACTTTGTTAGAGACGATAAAAACTGCAGATGCTGGAATCCAAGGTAGACGGTCAGGAGGCTGGAAGAACACAGCAGGCCAGGCAGCATCTGGAGGAAAGGAACAGTCAACGTTTTAGGTATTACCCTTCTGCAGGGCTCTTTGTGCTTCCTAACTTTTCAGTACTACCCCAACACATTTTGCATACAGCTCTTGCAGCAGACGGAAGGAAATCTTCATCAATCTTCAATCCACATTCATGAGGTTGATAGGACAGTGTTCCATTAAACTATTCAGTTCCTTGACCCTATTAATGTGAATGAAATGTCACAGATTTTTAATTAATTTTCTCCATATTTCAATTAAATGATAAACTCTGCAGGCTGTGCTTAATTATGGTGTCTTCATCCATAATGTGTTTAGTATGAGATCTATATTAATACTTCAGGCTATAAGCATACAGAAGACTCCTACTCCTTGTCTATTGGATGGAGTTTGCGCATAGCAGAAAATGAAGATAACTGCGACAAATTATGCCGCAGAAGCGCATGATCATTTTTTGGAGCAAGTTGGGATGTCAGTGATGGCACATCTGTACCTATTTGCAAAATCTCTTTTGCAATCCGCTTTGTAGCTTTGTTCGATTCTTATCACAGAATGTGAACAGATAACATCTTGCTCTGCTGTTGCTGTGAAAAATGAGTTGCTTCGAGCTTTTGTGTTTCTGCTTTTGTGCTGGTAAGAGCATAAGAACGAGGAGAAAGAGTTGGCAATTCAGCCCCTTGAGTCTGTGGCACTATTTAATACAATCGTGGCCGATCTCATCTCGGCCTCAACTCCACTTTCCTGTCTGCTCCTAATAACTTTTCAACCCGTTACTGATTAAAAAGCTGTCTATCTGCTTAAGTGTATTCAGTGTCTGATGTCTATCGTACTCTGGAGTAGTGAACTCCACAGATTCACAAACTTTGAGAGAAGTAAGTCCTCCTTATTTCTGTTTTAAATCTGTAACCCCTTTGCTTAAAAGTATGACCTCTTATCCTTGGTTCCCCCACAAGGGGAAACAACTGCTCTATGTTCACTTTGTCAATCCCCTTTAGCATTTTATAAGAACATAAGAAGTAGGAGCAGGGTTAGGCAATTCAACCCCATGGAGTCTGTTCTGTCATTTACTACTCTCATGGCTGATTTCATTTCAGCCTCAACTCAATTTTCCTGCTCATTTTCCAAAAATCTAATTAAGTTTTGGTTTATCTCCTCTCTATAATTTTTTCAGTGTCCTGGTGTAGTCTGGGGAAAAGAATTCCACAGAGCCACAACTCTTTGAGAGAACTAATTTCTCCTCATCTCTGTTTTACCTCGATTACATCTCCTCTCATTCATCTAATCTCGAACAGGTTTAGGCCAAACTGATCAATCTCTCTTCAGAAAACAAGCCTTGCCTCTCTGGAATCAATCCAGTGAACCTGTTATGAACTGCCTCCAATGTATTTACATCCTTTTCAATTAAGGGGACAAAAACTGCACACAATACTCCAGATGCAGTCTCCCCAATGCCTTATGCAGTTGCAACAATACTTCTCTACTTCTATACCCTATTCCATTAGCAGTAAATACCCAAATAACATTTGTCTTTCCGTATACTTGCTGCACCTGCATACTAGCTTTCTGTGATTCATGCATAAGGACCTTTGAATCCTTCTGCACCGAAGCTTTTTGATGTTTTTCTCCGTTTAGATAACAGGCTGTCTATTTCTTTCCTCTTCAGACCAAAATGGGTAACCTCATGCTCATGGTGAAATTAATCAGAACATTCTAGGATGTGGACAATAGGCATCCTGCATCAGGAATTATGCAAATCAGTGTTTTTGATTGTGAAGCAATTCTGTAATGCCTTCCTTATCCTCTTGACATCTCAGTTAAAAAAGCATTATTGAAGTCTAATCTCTGTTGTAATATAAGAAATACAGTAGTAAATTCTCACACAGGAAGCCACCATCAGCAGCAATGTGACAATAGCAAGTATTTTTTAAGCGATGTTTCCTGAACTAATAGTGGCTAGGACATATTGTTCTTCAGTAGATACTGCACTGTCTTAATTCTCTCTGAGAGAAGCATTACACAAAAACAAACCTATTTTCATTGGGTAGCTTGTACTGCTGTTGAAATGAGAAAAATTAATCATCTTGGAATTGGAATATCATAGATGTTGAGCTAGGATAGTATGGAAGATACTTTTAATGATCAGCCGGTGAAGTGCTGAAGGGAATACAATGCCATGGGAAATGTTGCAATGAATCACCTTAGGTGACCTGACAAATAAGAAAATGAATGCCAGACATCCTGCGTCATGACTACTATAGACACCTTCATGGTGGGACACCCTCATACATGATACTGAAACAATAAAGCCAGGACAAGATCATCACAAACTTTGGCCAACAGCAGAGAGGTTATTCTGCATTGTAGACATCAATGGGCAGCACAGGGCACAGTGGTTAGCACTACTGCTTCACAGTGTGAGGAACCTGGGTTCGATTCCAGCTGTGGGTGACTGTGTGGAATTTGTACATTCTCTCTGTGTCTGTGTGGGTTTCCTCCCGATGCTCCGGTTTCCTCCCACAGCCCAACAATGTGCAGGTTAGGTGGATTGGCCATGCTCTGTTGCACTGTAGTGGTCATGAACATGCAGGCTAGGAGGATTAGCCATGGGAAATGTGTGGTTACAGGGACAGGGTGGAGTGTTGGGTCTGGGTGCGATGCTCTTTAGAGCGTCAGTGCAGACTTGATGGGCTGGTAGCCTCTCCTCACACTGTAGAGATTCTATACTTCATCTATATTCAGTCTGATAACTGAATCACCTGCTATAGGTTAACAGTGATTACAGAACTGCAGTGAGACTGGGACCAGTTTGGTCTTTAATGTCTTGGATCTAAATGTTATCATTGCAATTCAAAGATACCGTATTCACACTTTTGACGTTTGATTGGTTGAATGCTTTTGGTAATGAAAGAAATCCTCCACGTTTTTAGCTTTGCAATGAACAATCTAACTCAGAATTAAGATGTTCATTGAATTAAAATAATTGGTTTAATGAGAAAAGTTTGTGGGGAGACTAATTATTCTCTACTCATTTCCCAATGCTTAGGCTAATCTTCTCCTATTGACTTCCCAAACGCCAATTACTTTTTTCTGTTGTGATTGTGTCAGTTGAAAGGCCATATGTTCTAACAAAGAAATAAAGTATTTGCGTTTATATAGCAACTTTTGTGATCTTAGGATGTCCAAGGCATTTAACATCTGACGAAAAGACTTCTGAAGTGTAGCTTACAATAAGGTGGGAAACGTAACAACCAATTGACACACAGTAAGGCCCCACAAATAACATTGTAATAATGATCAGGTAATCTGTTTTAGTGGAGTTGGTTGAGGCACACAAACTAGCTAGGTACTCAGTTGGCTTTCCTGCTTTTCAACCTGCACCCTTGAATTTTCTTAGGTGCCTGGAGAGGACAGGTAAAGATTTTGTTTAACCCTCCATAGACAGCATCTCTGATAGTGTCATTTTGATGAAATCCTTGTAGAATTCCAGATGTTTGCAGCACAGAAGGAGGCCATTCAGCCCATGCCGGCTAACAAAAATATGATTATACTAATCTTAGTTTCCAGATCTTTGCCCACAGTCACCTGTATTGCCAAAGCTTTGGCTATCTAAACAGTGCTCAGATGCTGAGAGTTTCTGACTGAACTGACCTTTGAGGCAGTAATGTCCAGATTCTGACCACCCTTTGGGTGAAGAGAATTCTCAACTCCCTTCTTAACTTTCTACCTCTTACTTTAAATCTTCTAATGGAAGAAGTACCTTCCCGTCCACCCTATAAATACCCCTTGTTATCAGGTGCTCTCTCAATCTTCAATACTTTTTGAGGAAAATAACTCCAGCCTATTGAATCTTTGCTCATCACTCAGACCTCCCCACACCAGCAGCATCCTGGTAAATCTACTCTGCACCATATCTACTGTAATCACATCTTTCCTATAATGTGCTGACCAGAACTGTAAGTAGTATCCAGCTACAGCCTAACTAGAATTTTACGCAGTTCCAGCATAACCTCTCTTCTCCTGTATTCTGTGCCTTAGCTAATAAAAGCAGATATCTTATATGGCTCCTTAACCACTTTATCTACCCGCCCTGCTTTCTTCAGGGATTTGTAGGTATACACACCAAGGTCCTACTTACTTTCCAGGGTCCTTTCATTTATAGTGTAATCCCTTGCTTTGTTAACATCCCTCCAAAGTGCATTAGCTCACACCTTTCCAGATTGAATTCCACTTTTCACTGCTTTGCCCAGTTGAGCAGTCCATTGATATCCTCCTTCAGCTTACAGCTATTCTTCTGATCATTTATCACCGTACCAATTCTGAGGACATCCACAAACTCAGGCGTAAATCCAAATTATTAATGTACACCACAAACGGCAGGGGTCCCAGCTCTGAGCCCTGTGCAATCCCACTGCAAATAGATTTCCAGTTGCAGAAACATCTCTCTAGTATCACCCTCTGCTTCCTGCCTCTCAGCCAATTTGGGATCTAAAATGTCACTTTGCCTGGGATCCCACAGACTCTTACTTTCTTAAGCAGTCTGCCATGAGTGACTCTATCAAGAACTCTGAAGTCCATGCAGACTACGATAATACAATGATCTCATTCAACACTTCTGATCATCCCTTCAAAAAATTCAATCACAAAATGTGATTGACTCTTAATTGCCCTCTGGGTAATTACGGATGGGCAACAAATGCTAGCCTGGCTAGCAATGGCCTCTTTCCATGAATGAATAAAAAAAAAAATTGTCAAACATGACATTCCCTTAGCAAGTTCAACCTGATCATTCCTGACTAATCTGTCTCTCCAAATGAAGATATATTCTTAGAAATCTTTCCACTTACTTCCTCACTACTGAGCTTAGACCAACTGGCCTGCAGTTTCCCAGACTCTCCATTCCTCACTAGTTAATAATGGGACAATGTCAGCACTCCTCCAGTGCTCTGGCACCTCACCTTTGGCTAGATAGGATCTGACAATTACTGTGAGGGCTTCTAGTATCTCCTGCCATACTTGCCTCAACAAACTGGGATACATCCCATCTGGGCTTGTGGTTTTATCCACTACTAAGGGGCTAAACACACTAGTACCTCCTCTCTCTCTGTTAATTTCTTCTAAAATTCCACAATCCTTCACCCTGATGTCTATACCACACTCATCTTCGACCATTATGAAGTCTGATGTGTTCTTGAGGACTGTGCTCCCCCATTGGTGGAGAATAGATTTAATAATGTCTCACATAAGAGATCGTTAGCTAAAATTAATGCTCATGGAATTGAAGATGTTTGTTAACCGAGTTGGGCAGTAGAAGATAGACAGTAGAAATAGTGGCCTAACTTGGATGGAAGTAATTGTCTGTCTGGGACATTAGCTATGCATCATATCTATTACTGATAAAAACAGAAATTGTTGGCCAAACTCAGTAGGTCTGGCAGCATCTGTGGGGAGAAAGCAGAGTGAACGTTTCGAGTACTTGAGTTAATCCTGAGTTTTGATAAAGAGTCACCAGACTTGAAAGGTTAGCTCTGCTTTCTCCCCACACATGCTGCCAGATCTGCTAAGTTTCATCAGCAATTTCTGTTTTCATTTCAGATCGCCAGCATTCTTTGTTTTATATTTATTAAAGACTTAACAGTTCCAAAAAGTTAGACCAAGAGGAGAGATTACATGAACCAGAGTTGTATTTCCTGCAGCACAAGAGATTAAGTCATCATTTAATTTTAGGATAAAATAGAATAGCAATTTTATTGTCACATATATTCATGAAAATACAGTGAGATGTGCGTAAGTCGCCACAATTTGGTGCCACTAAAAAAAAAAGTTTAACTTTAAAAGTAATTGAGAGCGTAGATTTTGAAAAGCTCTTTTTTGGGTGGCTTAGACAAGGGAATATAGTTTTAAAATCAGAGGGAGGTTATCAGGAGAGATAACATAGAACTTGCCTTCAGACAAGGGGAAATAGAAATGTGTAGCTTGCCACAAAAAGCTGCAGAATTTATCATTTTATCCCTTCAAATCTGAGCTTTCTGTTAGCTACTGGTATTAAGGGATATGGAACCAAGCCAGATGGATGTTGTTAAGATACGATTAGCTATGGTCCTGTTGAAGTGCAGAACTGTCTTAGGGCTGTATTGCCTGCGCCTGTTCGTATGTTCCTCTGCAACATGGCTTATACCTACACTGGTTTGTTTAGTTTAGAATAATGTTCGGCTTGGACTGAAGGGCCTGTTACCATGCTGCACGTTCAATCAAGGCTAATGATTGGGGAAAATACAATTTACCCTCAGGAATAATGGATTGCTGGAGTACTGCTGTCGAAAAAGAGTTGTCTAAGAGCTAACTTTGGCTTCAAAGAGGAGCTAGATGAACATTATTGAGGAAAGGACTAGGGTGGTTGGGATGTTAATGCATTACTTTCTGGAAAGATAGGACAATGGACATTGTGCAACTTAATCTGGAGACTCAACAGCTGACGTGGGATAATAAAGTTCATTCAGGGTTAATAAGCTGGGAAGATGAGCAAAATACACAACATCCATGATCTGATTGAATAGTGGGAGCAGGAACAAGAAGCTGAAAGACCTTCACTTGATAACCTAGACTGATTCTGGATGGATTGAGTTTAACGGGCTTAATATTTCTGTTTGCACGCTGGATTCCTATATATTAGCATAACAGGATGCGAGGTGGGGGCTGTTGAGTAGATTTCAAATTGACTACGATAGAATGTCAGAAATTTGCACTGTGGAATCAGCTGCTTACTTCTTTAGTTGGGATTTTGCGACCTTCATCGATGTGCATGATAAAGGCTGGGGAAGGGAAAAATCTCCTGACCTCTTACTTTATACCAAAGTTGCATCAGAATCAAGCATCATTTTCTGCTGAAGTGGCTTTACAACATGCTTTATTCTTTCTTTCTGAAGCTAGTTAACTTTAAACCCACATCAACTTCCCCTGTGACATCACAAGAGATGAAAGCCTAAATCATCCACGTTTCAAGTAGGCGTTCATTACATCTTTCGTACATAGGCTCAGAGAGTCGTTTAATCTGAATTTAGAACTCCTTATCATGCCTGCAAATTTCCTGTGTGGTGGCTGAGTGCTGTTCCCAGAAACTCTGATGCATTGCTTTCCACTCAGTCCTCCCACTGGGTCTCCTCGCAATTTCCCCGTCGCCTGCCCAGGTCCACCTGTCGATAGTAGTCACATCATGGAGCTAATGCTAATATGTAGGAGCTAGTCAGAGCTCAAAACCCCTATCACAATTAGCATTAAGTCCATAATGACTTCATTGGGAAGAATTAAAGCTGTACAGACTTGATCCTTGCAAATGCAGTGCCTGTGGAAAAAGAAAAGAAATGGGTTAGCTAATTTGATTGACCATAAGACTATAACCAGCAAAAATAGGAAGTAGGCTGCTCGGCCCCTTGAGCCTCCTCCATCATTCAATAGGATCATGGATGATATGGCATTCCTCATGCTGACTTTCCTGCCCTTTCCTCGTAACTTGATCCCCTGACTGAACAAGGATATATCTATCTCAGCCTTATCTGTTGTACAAACCTTGCAAACCCCTTGGTTTTATTCTAGCTTAGAATGCACCATCAGCCACTGAAGCACTCATTTTGGACTGTTGGTCCTATGTGGTTAAACAGTAATTGTGGAACATCGCATAAGGCTACAGCTTTTTACTATCACATTGCTTAAAACTTTTGGATGCTGAGTGATTACAAGATGGAGTTCAGCTCCCTGATATTTCGCAGCATTAATTACTTAGACACTCACTGAGGCTGATTTAGGTTCACTTGGTGTTTATATTTAAGTAGTATCAGTCTTACAGAATGTCAGCAAAGGATTTGAGTGGGAAATGCATTGTAAGGGTGTACAATTCTGCCTGGCCATGATCTTCATGTGTGCACACACTAACAGTCCGGTAGTGACCAGGAGCAGGACCCAGTACTGATTGTCTCTTCTCGGTTCCCTCCCTTTCATTTTCCTTCCCCCACCACTGAGACAAAAGTGCAACTCTATCTTTGACCTGCAAGACCTGGGTCACTTCTGCAGCGTAGTAACAGTTTCAGACTGGAGGAGATAGTTGCTCCCTAAAAATTGCCAGATGAAACAAGACCAAGAGTGCAATGAGTTTGCCTTCTCTCATCCTGGTCATAGCCTGATGCTCCTTTGAAGGAGCTGTCGACTAATCACAGTGATCAAGTTAGCAATTATTCTATGAAACACTCAGCAATAAAGGAAAGAAGCCGGCAGAGCTAGTGAGCTTTGCAAACCTCGGTCCAAACTTAGCTGTTCCTCCCAAAGTTGCTGCACCAGCAAACATCTTATCACAAATTACTCATGTAACGTAACAACAAGGAGCAGGAGTAGGCCCTCTGGCCCCATTGACCCTGCTCCGCCATTCAATAAGATCATGGCTGATATTTTCATGGACTCAGCTCCATTTACCCACCCGCTCACCATAACCCTTCATTCCTTTGCTGTTTAAAAATCTGCCTTAAAAACATTTAATGAGGTAGCCTCAACTGCTTTACTGGGCAGGGAATTCCACAGATTCACAACCCTTTGAATAAAGAAGTTCATCCTCAACTGTATCTTAATGTATTATTTACCGGACGAAATCTAATAAGGAAATCTATAATCTACTCCAGCTAGTCCACCTATCCAAAGCATTGCCGCATAAATTTCTAAAATACACATCAGGAATTCTCTCGTTCCTTCTTGGGAGCTATTTAGGTTTCTAGTTCCACCCATTGTGCTGATAATCCGTTTCACATACTCACAATTCTTTTGGTTAAACCGAGTTTGTCCTCTGGCTCTTGCAGTTTGAAAGTATTGCTCAGATAAGGCTGTAGCCACAACACACTGCACTGCTGAACGACTGAAACAAACGCTCTAATTTCCTGGACATGAGGGACACAGCAAGTGCCACTGTTGAAAGTTAGAAGCTGTACATATATTCACGGAGGGAATGACTGCCTGTGGTAATGGAAGGGATTTTACTGCTGGGTATGTACCATGGATTTTCCCATGAACTGTGTGTCTCTGTGCATGTGCTGAATCACAGTATCATTCAAGGAAAATAAATGAAGGCAATCTCTTGTACAACTGTTCCCCTCTCTAGCTGGCATGTGCTGCATGAGTTCTGTGCAAAATAACCCAGTGAATATCACAACTGATATTCAGATTGACAATGAGTGGCTGTGACAGAGACAGGGAAAGCAAGAAAGAGACAGAAAAACTCTGAAGCATTGTTTACAAGGTGTCACTACATCTGCAGTGCACACTTTCAACAGCTGTTTCTGCGATATATTTACAGGAGCAATGGCCATGTGGAGGGAGCAGAAAGGAGAAATCATTGCAGCTCTGTTGCACATGTGGTCAGGTATTTTGTTTTTCAAAATTTAAAAATGAGAAATAGATCAAAAATGTTCTTCGGTTTGAATCATTGTGAGAGTAAAAACATCTACCTTGAAGGAAAGGGGCAGAGAGAAAATGTTTTGACCAAAACTGCAAGATTTTAATGTAGAACTTAATGCTTTGAATTCTTTCTGAAAGCAGCAGAAGTCAGAGAAGAAACTACCAGGGCTGACATTTATACATTTTTTCCCTTCAAAATGACGTTGTAGGCTAACGAAGAAAACTTGTTTGTGTGTGCTTATTTTTTGTTTTCCTTATATTTTTGCAGCAGGTGCTAACTGTGTTTCCAATAAACATATTGCAATAACTTGATGCGTTCAGTGCTTTATCAGTTTCAGTCTGGCAGGTGGCATTGTATGTTGGGGGTATAGTTCCACCAGCAGTGATAGGCACCACCTCTGCCCTCTGTTTGCCCATTTGATCCAACTTTCCGGGTACTTGCCCCGTCTCCTCAGTTCAACTGTACTGCACCTGCTGTTTGGGAAAGTTTGGGTTAATTGTTATGCCTTACCTGCTGCCATCATTCGAGAATAACTAGCTGATTCAGTATGGACTTGGGTTTGGAGTTGACTGTTCTTAAGCTGTACCTACAACTGATTAATTGTTTCACTTAAAATAGTGAACAAAAAAAAATCTGCCTGCCTTATTTATGTCATTGAGAAAGACCAAATAGAGAATATCTCCCGATACAGTAGATACTGTATGGAACAGTTACTAGCACCTCAGTCAATGGTTAACTAATGCAGCATGCAGCAGCATTATGGTGAATTGCATTTGCATAGCTCCTTTTCATGACCTCAGGTCACCCCAAATATTTTATAAGCAATGAAGTATAGTCAGGATACCAACAGCCAGTTGGCACACAATAAGCTCCAATATGTATCATGACTAGATAATCTCCTTTTAGTGGTGTAAGTTAAGGGATAGATAGTGACCAGGACACTGTGAAGAACTTCCTTGTTCTTCTTTGAAACAATGCCAAGAGCCAGTGGCAAGGACCTCTGTTTACTATCTCATTGGAATGCACTGCCTCCAAAGTGTAGCATTCCATCAGTGCATTAACATAAGATTTTTGGTCTTTGACAAGACTTGAGCTCACAACATTTTGCCTCAAGGCAAATGTGTTGCCCACCCAGCCACAGATAGCACTGATGTCTCTGTATCACAGCTCAATTATTCACAAAACTACCTCGGAAGTCGTTGCTGCAGTTTTATTTTTGTTGCTGTCTCCTCTGATGGGGGAGAAATGTTTGTGAGAAATATCGTTCTGTCCTATTCTTGCACATCAGGAAGTATTGCCTGAATGTATCGAGAGAAGCAAAACCCTAGACAGGAAGTGACCATCTGAGGCCCAGGATACACCTGCTTTCAACTCACCATAGCAACCAAATAACAATGTGTTCACGCCAAGAAAAATAATAAACTGCTTCTAACTAAAGGTATCGGGGAAACTATGATGTAACTTTGAATGGTTCTGTGTATAGGAGAAAGAAAAAGTGTGGTTTCTCATAGTGGGAAGTGGGTAATTTTACAAATAGAAAGTATTCATATTTAGTACCAGAGCTATTCTATTTTAAATGCAAAATTTTTTTCAAATGAAATGTATTTTCTTCAACCTATTCTCCCTTTGGGAGATCACCACTGTGTAATTGGTTTCCTTGTGTGAATACTCCCCTGGGTTAACGGTCAGGAGAGCCTTCCCTGTCTCGCCACTTCCTGCAATCCCACTTTGCCTGACTTCTCCTTGAGTGGTCAGACACCGGCTCACATAGCCAGCTGATCCAGAGATTATCCTTTCTCGGACTCCAGTTATCCCCTCTTCCAACTGGAGAGTCACACAGCAGACTTTCTGCACTTTCTCTAGGTCTCATTTCTGTGCAATTTGAGGGGTTGATGGAGGCTCTGCAATTCAATCCCCTCCTCAGCAATTGATACCTGGCTGATGTGCAGTACCACCCTGTCATGAGGCACAACCAAGTCAGCAGAGGGGTGTAGGCAGATCTAATACCCACAGAGCAGGGTAAAGGGTCAAGACCCATTGAGCAGGGGAAGTGATGGCCTAGTGGCATTATCGCCAGTCTGTTAATCCAGCGACCCACTGAAATAACTGCACAGAGGCCGGTATCCTGTCACCAATTCACCCTTTGTTTACATGTGCACTGTATACTGGCTGTGACAAGCCAGCTCAGAGTCAGTCCCTAAACTGAGGAGACTCTCTGAATCTCCTGTTTATATCTATCGCCTGGGGCTCCCTGATTGGTTCAGGTTAACACCTCCGAGAATGGATCTCATTTGTTCAAGTACTGCTACAATAAATGGTGGAATAGAGTTCAATGGAAAATCCAGAATTAAAAAGTCCTATGATGACAATGAAACTATTGTTGATTGTCAGAAAACACCAACTGGTTCACTAATGCCCCTTGGTTGCTCACCTACCCATCCCTACCAAGATTAGAATTTTTGGCACTTGGTAAGAATGAGTTAGAGGGGGTGCTGAGATCTTGTTTTCATAGATTAAGGTCACAGGCAAATACAATTGCATTGAGGACATTGCATCCACATCTTAAGAGAAATAGAGAGGAAAAGAAAGCAAAACTGAATTAGACAGATTGTTAGTTGACAAGGGAGTCAAATGTTATGGGGCCTAGGCAGGAAAATGAAAGCTACAATCAGATCAGTCAGACCTTATAGAATGGCGAATCAGGCTTGATGGACCATATAGTCTACTTGTGCTCCTATTTCTGATTTTCATATATTCAATGGCCATTGTATTGCTCTTAGAAAGAAAAAAAATGCCTTGTCTCAAGAAAACTTAGTGTTCTTCAATGGAAGGGAACTCCCATCGGTCAGCCCTTCCCTTAATCACCTTGAAGTAACAAATGTCCGGAAGGTGTATGTAAAGAGTGTGGAGGATTGTGGGAGAAGGATGCTGAAATGTTAGTCACTGCTCGCCATACCACTAACACCAATGAAACCACTTTGAAATGTTTACAACTATCCTTGACCAATCCATGGGCATGACATCAGAAAAAAACAGCTTGAATTAATCCTGAACTGGGCCACGATACTTTTGAAATCACAAACCCAAATGAGTTATAGAAATGTTTTTAGCTATCTGAATTACACTGGGTCAAATACAATGTTGGCATTTCTTTCTAGAGGACCAGAATATAAAAGCAGGGATGTACTTCTGAGGTTTTATAAAGCTCTAGTCAGACCACATTTAGAGTATTGTGAGCAGTTTTGGGCCCCATACTGGCCCTGGAGTGGGTTCAGAGGAATTTCATGAGAATGATCCCAGGAATGAAAAGCTTAACCTATGAGGAACATTTGAGGACTCTGGGTCTACACTTAATGGAGTGTAGAAGGATGAGGGGGGATCTAATTGTAATTTACAGAATACTGAATGGCCTGGACAGCGTGGATGTTGGGAAGATGTTTCCATTGGTAGGAGAGTCTCGGACCTGAGGGCACAGCCTTAGAGTAAAGGGATGACCTTTTAGAATGGAGATAAGGAGAAACTTCTTCAGCCAGAGAGTGGTGAATCTATGGAATTCACTGCCACAGAAGGCTGTGGAGGCCAGGTCATTGAGTACATTTAAGACAGATAGATAGGTTATTGATTATCAAGGGGATCAAGGGTTACGGGAGCAAGCAGGAGAATGGGGTTGAGGAGTTTATCAGCCATGATTGAATGGTGGAGCAGACTCGATGAGCTGAATGGCCTAATTTCTGCTCCTATGTCTTGTAGTCTTATGGTCTAAATGTTTTGGGATGGGCCTATATCCTTTGTGCAGGTGGCTATCACAAACAGAGCCAATGGGCCTGTAGTTGTGGACAGAAACCACCTGCCTCATTTAAACTGCACACTTTCCTTAAACTAGAGTTATCCATTTCAAGGCCCCTCAGTGCTTTTGCCAGTAATTTTCTCATGGGAACATTATTTCACATCATTGTTTTAATTTTCAATACTCTTATATATCTCAACATGAACTATTCTCAGAGTCCCTCTTTTGAAATACTCAAGTTTCTGTAAGCTAATTTCTCAAAACCCTGGGTCTGGGATACAAACCATGCTCAAACTGTGAAGGAGGGCAGGGTGGCGTTGTCTCTCTCTGCCTCTCACCCCCCACGCTTGGCATGGAATTACTGCCCAAGATTTCAATCCTGGGCCTGCCTGTGTCAATGACATGAGCTACATTAAAATGAGGTGTAACAGCAAATTGATGCCAAGTGGATTTGTTACGCTTTCAGTTTCTGGCCCCCTCAACCACAGCAAAACCTGGCTTTGCAACTCAATCTTCAAAGTAGGGCATCCATGAGCAAGAGGTAGGGAGCGTGAGTATGTTGTGCAGTCTCCCATTTGAGTCCACTCTGACCCCAGGATTGATGTTCTGCCTCTCCTCCCCTTTACAGCCTTACCACCATGTCCCCCCATTCAAATAGCACCCAAACATCCATCAGCCTCTACACTCAGATGGAGCATAGATAGCTTTCTGGAGAGGGAATCCTGAAGGTTCACAAACCTGGGTGAAGGAAGTTCTCATCTCAGTGGCTCAGCCCCAATCTTGACAATACAAACCCCCCCACCCAGCATCCCCTAGCTCACTTCTCATCTCTCTAAACAGGGGAAACAGCCTCTCAGCATCTACTATGACATGATATTATACTAGCCAAAAATTGTACTAGAAACTCTTTTTTTTGTTGTCACTGCTAAAGCTCTCTCTTTTCCATCTGGCCATCCCACCGAAAAAACCACCATGCTCTTTTGAATCACTGCATCAAGAAATCCAATTCCTCCACTTGACAGACGGGAGAACTCTGAGAATCAAACACTTTATCATTTCCACCATCGATCACTCTCTGCAGAGAAATCAAATGAGCTTATCATTTACTAACTTCCGGCCTTACACCCCTTGTAAATCCAGATCCACCCTCCTTGCAGCGTGGTTAAGCTTTATGTCACCTTGTCTGAACGTGACACAAAGCAATTAAAACATTTAAATTGTCTTTTCACCAGAAAAGAGAATTCTGAGGGGGTTGACCTGAGATCGTTACAATTACGACAGAGTTTGTTAAGGTAGACTAAACAAAACTGTTTCCACATGGGGAGGAGATCAGGACTGAGAATTTAACGTAACCACTAATAAATTCCAATTCAGCAAGAACTTCCCCAACCAGGCAGTGGGTATAATGTGGAACTAGCGACCAGATGGAGTTATTGAGGTGCATAGTATCGATACAGTTAAGAAGAAGCTAGATAAACACATGAGAAAGAGAGAGATGACTGCAAGCATATGCTGTTAATGTTTGATAAAGGTTGGCAGAAAGATTGTGTGGAAGATTAATAGACATAGATCACTTGGACCGACTGGCCTATAAAACACATTGCAAGACTTTGTGAAAATAGAATAAGAATTTTGTTTTTTCTCTAAAACAGACTCTTACTTCTGCAAAATACATTTCGACTTAAGCGTAAACTCGAGTACACCCCCCACCCCCCTTCCCCGTGCATGTGTATTCAAGCTACTCCTGTTTCACCGGGCCGGTGAGACTCTCAAACCAGCGTGCCAGGAAGTGCGCAGCAAACCATGCGGTTTCCTACTGCAGCAGGTAAAAGCTGACAGAAATATTCGGTGCAGAAATTTTTCAAAAAGAAAAGTCGCAGTGTTGAGGTTCCGTGGTGTCGGCTTCACCCCATCCTTCTCCAGCTCAACCCCATGGGCTTGCTGCTTCCTGCACGGAGCTTGACTGAAAACAACTCTTTTTTTAAAAAAACAAAATCGCAATTTGAACAGGGGGAACCTCCAGGGGATCTTCAGTTCTGAAATGTTTACAGAACGTGGAGAGCTGGTTGAACAATCTACCGACAGCAAAGCTGTGGATGAACAGGATCGGTAAAAGCAAACCCAAATACTATACAAAATTGCCCACCTCAGTGCTGATCTTACCTGGGTCCTGGCAACAACTCGTTCCCCTTACCAGCTGCTCAACTTGCTCACATCTCATCAAGGTCACTACAACCGGGTGATTCGTCCGCTGCTAACAACCCTCAAAGTGGGGGAAGACCAACCAGCAAAGTTTTGTCCCACATGCCTGGCCTCTCTCTATATAGAGTGCAGCAGCGATGAGTCATTCGTGAAGACAGAGCAAATTCTCAGAAGCACCAGGGGAGTGGGCTTTATGAGAAACACATTGCACCTGTGAACTGTGTGCGTGAATTCCATCTAATTTTCCTTTTTTCTTTAACTCTCAGTAACATATTAACAATCAGAAAAAGTTCACATACTGCTGGAGATCTTTTTTAAGAGCAACTTCAAAAGTTCGAGCTGGAATAAATTCCTCCCTCTTTATGTAACGGGAACTGCAAAGCTCACATTCTCAAAAAAAAACTGAGGAGGGTCAGTGGGGAAAGCTCATTGATTTTTGTTAGACATGGACGTCAGAACGAGGAAGGGTAAATGAAGTTAATACACAGTTCAGCCATAGAACAGACTCAAAGGGCTGAATGGTCTCCTATCCCAAGCACTTACAATAGCTACAAGAGCAAGTTTGGATTTTATTTAGCACATAGAGTCATACAGCACAGAAACAGACCCTTTGGCCTAACCAGTCCATGCCAAATGTAATCCCAAACTACTTTTCCAAAGTGGTTGACAGAAATTGAAGACTTCAGGTCAACAATTTCTTAACTACACTCATTTTGATTTGCACAAAAATAAAAGATATGCTACCTCTTACTTTTCCCATGTGGATCGAGGGAAGCTGGGGTTTGATTCCCAACCTGTATTGAGGCTGCATGCCTCAACCAGACCAACTATTCTCCATGGTACTGGGCTGGGTAAGGCGTGGTTGTGGCTGGAATGGCTGTTCAAAAATAAAATTACATTGAGTTCTGGTTATGTTGCAGATTCTCCTGTGTATGAAAGTTGATGGGCTTTGCAATAGCCTGGCTCTGAGCTGTTGTGTGATCCAATAGCTCCCAGTACTCATGGTCTCAGTTCTGGAAAAGTCTGTGCATTGGGCCTGGCTAGCAGGCCAGAGATACCTCAGGCACAGAGATTAAATATTTGCAACATCCACTAAATTACTCAGCTATCATATAACTGATAAGAACAAAGAGCAGTACAGCACAGCAACAGATTGTTCAGCTCACCAAGACTGCCAACACATGTCGCCTTTCTAAACTACAAACCTTATGTGTCTACATGATCCATATCCCTCTATTTCCTGCCTATTTATGTATCTGTCAAGACTCCTCTTAAATGCTGCTATTGTAGCCACCTCCACCACCTCATCTGGCAGTGCATTGCAGCCACTTACCACCCTCTGTGTAGAAAACCTATCTCTCACATCTCCTATAAACTTAGCCCCTTTTACCTTAATCCTATGTCCCCTAGTAATTGACATTTTTACCCTGGGAAAAAGACTCTGACAATCCATTCTATCCATGCCTTGCATAAATTTATAAACTATCAGGTTGCCTTTGATGTTTAAGTGAAAGCAAACTAAGTTTGTCCAATCTCCCCTAGCTAATGCCCTCTAAATCAGGCAACATCCTGGTAAACCATTTCTGTATCCTCTTCAAAGCCTCCACATCCTTCTAGTAGTGTGCTGACTGGAACTATGTGCAACATTCCAAATGTAGCCCAACTGATGCACTATACAGTTGCAACACGACTTGCCAATTTTTGTACTCCACACCCCAACTAATGATGGCAGGCACACCATATACCATCTTGATTATCTGATCCATTTGTGTTGCCACTTTCAGGGAACTGTGGGCCTGTATGCATAGATCCCTCTGCATGTTGATGCTATTAAGGGTTCTGCCATTTACTGCATTTTTACAAGTTTATTCACAACACATGAACCATCTTTTATACCTCACCCCTAATTGCCTTTCAGAAGGTGGTGATAATCCACCTCAAACATGACAATGTAGTTTATTCTCATTTCAGAGGGTGGTTAATCCATATAACCAAAACAAAGTTTCTGGAAAAGCTCAGCAGGTCTGGCAGCATCTGTGAAGGCAAAAACAGAACCCTTCCCCACTTCTGAGGAAGGGTCACTGGACCCGAAATGTTAACTCTGTTTTTTCCTTCACAGGTGCTGCCAGACCTGCTGAGCTTTTCCAGCAACTTTGTTTTTGTTCCTGATTTACAGCATCCACAGTTCTTTCGGTGTTTATTTTGGTTAATCAATATAAACCAGATTGAGTAAGAATGGCAGGTTTCCTTCCCTAAAGTTCAATAACAAATCAGATAGCTGTTACAACAAACCCCTAATTTTATGGTCCACATTAACAATAATAGAATTTTTAATTCAAAACTTATTACTTGAATTTTCAATTTTCCGGCTGGTACGGTGAGATTTGAGTACATGTTTTTTGGTCATTAGTCTAGATTACAGTTTGTCAGTGCAGTAACATATCCACTGTACAATCATATTCTACAATATTGTAAACTCAGGTGAAAACTTATTTTCACAAATAATATCACCTTACTTTTACTTGTTGGTTTTATCTCGCACCTCTATTGAAACACTAGATTCTCGCTTTAACTTCTTGCCTTTTGTGTTTTGCTGGGATTTTCGCAATTTGCTTTTTACTTTTTCTCTCACTTTCAGAATGTTGAGTGTCTGCCCTGGAGATTTGAACATAAAATCCAGACTGCCGCTCCAATGTGTAAGGGAGGCTGCTTATTCTGTTACCTTCTGCCTGCCCCCTCAGTTGGGTGCAAAGGAGACAATGCATTATTTTGAAATTGAACAGGGGAGCCCACCTTAGTATCCTGGTCAATATGTATACATCAACTACCATTGCTAAGAAAAAAACTGATCTGGTTAAATATCAGTTTGAAGGAACTTGACGTGTGCAAATTGATAAATGCGTTTCATACATTATTACTATTAACTACACTTCAAAAGAAACTTAATTGGCTGTGAAATACTTTGCCATGTCCTGAAGTCATGAAGGAGCCATGCAGTTGGAAGGAAATTCAGCCTTTCTTTTCTGTTCATCTGATTGTTTTCCTTCAACAATGCTTTTCCTTCTAACTTTTCTTCCTCAGCAGTTTCAGTTCTGTGAGACAATTTTGATGCAGAGGATCACCAATGATAACTCTTAATGGGAATTCTGGTATCCCCTGTAGTATGTCAAATAGCAAATGATGTAACAATATCTTTCTTTCATTCATTCATGGGATGTGGGCATCACTGGCCAGGCCAGCATTTATTGCTTATCCCATTTATTGCATCAACCACATTGATGAAAGGTCTGGGGTCACATGTAGGCCAGAAAAGTTTACGCCCTAAAGGATATTAGTGAACAAGATATGTTTTCCCTGGACAACCATCGTCATTAGATTTATAATTTGTATTGAATTGAAATTATGCCATCTGCCATGAGCAGTATTTGAAATTTGGTCCCGAGAACATTTCCTGGGGCCTCCAAATTAATAGTCTAGTGATAATTGTACTCGATCAACCCCTCTTAACTGTACACTGGTTAACGTAATGAGACTTTGGAAGCAAATGTTTTGCCAATGCAAAGGCTTAGTCATGAGATTTAGCTCCATTTCTACATCAAAGATAGTATGTGATACTACATTCCCTGATTGGTATATTGCATTACAATGCTTTGCATTACATCTTGCAATTAAAAGTGCAGTGTCTGTAGGAAGCCCTATGTGCTACCTTGGCATAGACATGGGTACTAGTAACACAGCTACAGGTTATGATCCATTTCAGACATGGGTAGGAAACGGAGAGAGTTTTTCAGGAGCTGGTGAGGAAGCTAAGGAGTCGGGGCTCAGAAGTAGTAATGACTGGATTACTCCCAGTGTCGTATAATAATAATGAGTGTACCAACAGTGAACTAAGCTAACACATGGGAAGAGAAAAGGAACAGGAGGAAAGGCTTCAGATTTCCAGATGGTACATTGGGATCAGCGCTCATGGGCATGGTCACAACTGAACAGGGCTTGGACTAATTATCCAGTAATAATGGCCATTCTGAGGAATGTTTAAGATGATTTAGAATAGGGGAGGACACCAGAATGAAACATTAGAGAAAAGATATAAGGCATAAAGAAGAATGGAGGAGGTCAGCAGGATCAGAATAAAGAAATTCTCAGAATTAGAAAGGGAGATTAAGATGAATTCGTAATGCCTGTATTTAAATGCATGAAATGTGTAGGCTTGGTGAATTATTTATTGAGCCTCATGGGATTACACTGTAGTGGCAACAATGTTATCCTGGTTTAAATAATGGAATATTGGATCAAATCCCACCCTGGTGGATTTTAAGGTAGTCAAACGGGAAGCTGGAAGAATGCAGCAAGCCAGACAGCATCTGGAGGAAAGGAGAAGTCAACGTTTCAGGTATTACCCTTGTTCAGGACTGGATTTGGAGAAGGGGGAGCTGCAGATAAAGGTGGTGCGGGGTGAGGGTAGCGGTATGGTGGTGATAGGTGGACACCGGCAGTAGGTACGGCCTGGTTGGTCGACAGGAGGGATGAATCCGGTTGGTGGTTGGAAGGGAGGGTCAGTAGGTGGAATGGAAGGGAGGAGGCAGGGCTGGAAAGGGAGTAGGGTGATGGGTAGGAAGGTGAATTTTAAATTCAATTGATAAAATCTGGAGTTGAAAATTAGTCTCAGAACCGTGACCATGAAACTGTCGGTGATTGTCCCACCTGGCTCATGAATGTCCCTTAGAAAAGGAAATTTGCCATCTTTAGCCGGTCTGGCCTATATGTACCTCCAAACACACAGCAGGTCCTTATGTTGTTATATGGAAAGGGAACAACACTGAATGCAGTGGAGTTTGATACATGGTTGCCTTTTAACTGCCCTGTGAAATGGCCGACAAATAGTTCAGGTCAAAGGCAATTTTGCGTTGGGTAATAGATGATGGTATTGCTGGTGACTTCCTTCCTCATCCATAGCATCATAAAATCCCTACAGTGTAGAAAGAGGCCATTCAGCCCATTGAGTCTGCATCAACTCTCAGAAGAACATTCCACCCAGACCCTTGCCCCACCCCCCCAACTCTATCCCTGCCGCCCTGCATAAAAGAATAAAAGAAAGTAATGGATGGAATTTAAATATAATATTCCTGGTTACACATTGCATTCAGGAAAGATTGACAAGGGGGACAGGTGGCAGTATTAATCACGATACTGTTGCAGGAACAGTATGTTAAATTGCCCTTGAGCATTCAAAGACTTAACCTATTTTGTTGGAATTAAGGAACATTAATGGAGCTTTTACATCACTCTATCTGCACTATAAAGCACCACATAATAAGGAGGAGATAAAGAAGCAAATGTACAAGCAAATTACAGAAAGAAGAAAGATGTTTAGAATGGTGCAAATGAGGAGGCCTAAATTATCTTCATAAAGGTTCAGAAACTAACATAAAGAGAAAAGGAGGGAAAGACTCCTGAAATGTGCTCTGAAAAACTTTCTTCTATTCCCATCTTTAATCATCCAGACACTTGATTTCTTTCTTTCCCTCACAGGCATTTCATAGGAATATGTCAGCTCTGCATCCAGGCATGTCCTGTTGTTTGATTAATGTATTATTCTGCCTCACAGTTTTTGATTCCAGTTCACATGGACCAGATCTCTTTTCCTTCCTGTACTGAAGTGTTTTTATACCTGATATTTTCTTATCCTTTTCTATGCCTATGTTGAACCTAATGATATTCTGACCACAGTCCTCATAATGTTCCCACAAGCCCCACTTCATTTTCCAGAGCTTAAGCCAGCACTGCTTCATTCCTCATCGAGCTGGAAGTATACTAATCAAGAAAATTCCCTCATACATTTCTCAGTAATTCCTCCTCATTTTTGTCAGTCTATATTGGGATAACCAAAAACCACCATTACTTCTTGCAGCTTTCTGTCATATGTCTACTAGTTTGCTCTCTCCTTCCCATTATTTGATGGTCTATCGCATTTATCCTGAAGTGTAATAGCTCCCCTGTTCCTTTAATCCTCGCCAAATGGATAATTTATTTGACCCTCGACTACATCATTCTTTTCATGAGCTACGTAGTTTATTTGATAAGTGTTACTAACTCCCTTTTTGTCTTTCTCTATCTTTCTGGAGTACCTTGGAGTTGGGGCTCACTGAACTCTTAATCCTCTATTCCATTCCAATAGATCTGTGTAACTTCCACTTCTGTCCCATGTGAAGACTTGTAGCTACAGCACACTAACTACTACACTGTCTGCATTTATGTATAAGCACTTCAAATACATCTAAGCATGTTTTGTATCTGTCCCTGTCTATTCTCTCCTTTTTTTCTTGAACGATTCTATCGGCATTGATATCTATTTCTAATCAGCTTGTTCAGACACGCATCGGGAGCAGGTATATTTAAGGAGCTGATATGCTTGTGTTGGAAATAGTTAGGAGAAGTGGCTCAATATGCTTATTACTGGGATGAAAGGGTTGTCTTAAGAAGAGAAGTTGAGCAGGTTACACCTGTAATTATTGAAGATTAAGAAAAATGAGAAGTAATCTTGATGCTGTAAGATTCTGAGGACAGGATGAATTCTGAGATGTTTCCCCTTACAGGAGGATGTAGAACCCAGGGCCACAATTTAACAGTAACGGGTCTCCTGTTTAAGATGTAGAGGTGCTGGTGTTGGACTGGGGTGGACAAAATCCGAAATCACATGACACCAGGCTACAGTCAACGCGTGCAATTTCAAATAAACCTGTTGGACTATAACCTGGTGTCATGTGACTTCTGACTTTCTCCTGTTTAAGGCAGAGATGGAGCTGAATTTCTTCTGTCAACATGTCATTAGTGTTTGGAATTCTTGACCTCAGTGAGCACTGATTATATTCAAGGCTGAAAAACACAAATTTAGGATTGACAGCAGATTCAATGGCTTTGGGAGGAGGCAGCAAAGTGGAATGAAGGTGACAATCATCAGCAATGTCCTCATGAAATGACACAGCAGGCTTGAGAGTTCAAAGATCTTACTTTTGCTCCCAGTCCTTATGTTGTTGTATGGAAAGGGAACAACACTGAATGCAGTGGAGTTTGATACATGGCAAATACAGCTCAGAATCTTGAGGAATAGTGAAGTAAGGAACAAAAGCTGCAAAAGAGTCTGACTACTATGCTGTGTACTTTTTGTTGCTGCGCATAAAACTAAATATGACATGGATGTGCTGGGCAGGCACCATGTAGAGAGAGGTTTATCTCACATTTAACCCATGTCTGTTACATCTGACCTGACGCAGTCTCCCATCACTAATGCCTTGGTTGAGAATATATGCAAGTTTTCTCTTGCTTTTCATTATAAACTGACCTTAAGTTCAGGTTGGGAGTGCCCATTGATGGCTATGCTTCCTGTCTCATCCTGTAAGAGGAGATCAAATGTAAAGGTCATGGCGAGTGTGCGCTGCTTTACCTGGGATTTCCTTCCTTTACGCTCTCGAAAGGGTTTGGCAGGACTCATTCCAGTTGTGTTGTGAAGTCTTCCATTGGCCTATTTCATTTACCAAGATATGATGGTAAAACCTCAAATAAATTCTGGAGGTCTGAAATAAAAACAGAGAATGCTAGAGAAACTCAACAAGTCTGGCAGCATCAGTGGAGAAATAAACAATGCTAGCGTTTTGAGTCCAGCGTGACTCTTCTTCGGAACTCTTCTGAATTGCACTCATGTGAGCACAGTGAAAAGTTTACAAGTCACCACTTACGGTGCCATCTTAGGTACAAAGGTACCTAGGTACAGAATTTTTTGGACCCTCGGATCAACCTAAACAGTGTGTCAAGGTGTAGTTGCACTCAATAAGGAAGAGTGTGTCAGGTCAGGGTGGAGGCCATGCTCTTAGCCCATTGTAAGTGCAGACAGCATTTCTGGAGATACAGGATGCCCTGCCCAGGGATTTTCGGTCGTTTTGTGGTTTATTCTTCATGCTACCAGAGTGGGCTCCAGCCATTTCCTGGCCCATGGTAGCAAAGACAGGAATTAATTGCTAACATTTCACTTCTCACATAATTCACAATCAGATTGCAAATGTGGAATAATGTTAAATTGAAATTTCAATAGTGTGAACTGTCACTGGATTAGCAATACAGAACCCTAGGCCAATATTGTGGGGTTATGAGTTTGAATCCCACATGACAGATAGTGTCTTTTAAATTCAGTAAAAGTCTGGAATAAAAGAATAATTTCTTTATTTTTTCACTTAATACTAGGGAGGACTGTAATGTTCAACTTTTAACTTTATTTCTTTATCTTTTATGCTGCACTAAGAGTGACTGCAATGTTTAACTTTTAACTCTGTTCCTTATTTCTTTCTACCTTGTTCTTAAGTTTTTTGTACCTAGGTACTTGTGCCTAAAATGATGCCATGTATGGTGACATTGAAAATATTTCGCTGCACTCCGAGACTTGAATACATGTAATGACAAAGTATAGATCTAAATCTAAAACTAAAATCTAAATCTAAAAGACGAGCCTAATAGTGACCATATTGGTTGTTGTAAAATACCATTTGATTCACTAATGTCCTTTAGGGAAGGAAATCTGCTACCCTTACCTGATCTGCCCTACACGTGACTTCAGCAATGCGGTTGACTCTTAACTACCCTTGACGTAGTTTGGGATGGACAATAAATGATGGTCTGGCCAGTGATGCCCACATTTCTTGGACAAATTTTTAAAAATAACCACATATTACCAGCAACTGCTTTGAAGGAAATAGATAATGAATGAATTTAGTCAAAGGAGCAAATTCAGTCTCTCATGTTAAACTTTCCACGCTCCATGAGGAATCAGGTTCTGTCCCACACTGCGATGTATGAAGTCTACTTAATAGTTATTTACCAGATGAGCCTGTCTCTTTACTGCATCTCTTAAGAGATTGGACCTTGGAATTTCTTCTGGCTTCAGGTATCATGCAATGATCTTCTGAGCTGAGGCAGGAATTACAGCACACTCAGTGTGGAGTTTGGAAGGTTAGTGGGTCTTGCTTTTAGTGGAATACCTCAGAGCTTGAGAGCTACACAGATCACTTTTGAATCAATGTACACATAAAATCATTTTGTGTTGATACAAAAATGACACTATGACTACTGTCATCTTAATTTGCATCTGTATTGAAGAAAATGGCAATGCTTTTTACTGACATCGATTTTCTGTAATACTGTACCTCAACTAAGGTTAAAACCAAGAAGAAACCACTTGACCTTTGTCGTATCATGGGGAAATAACTGTCT
This sequence comes from Ginglymostoma cirratum, assembly GCA_024137785.1. Classification (NCBI taxonomy): domain Eukaryota; kingdom Metazoa; phylum Chordata; class Chondrichthyes; order Orectolobiformes; family Ginglymostomatidae; genus Ginglymostoma; species Ginglymostoma cirratum. Next base: position 20,999,578 of record JAHRHZ010000061.1, read on the forward strand.
TCCAGACATCAGTCTGTTCATCTTGTCCTGTCCTTCTTTGCTGTAATCATCGACATGGTTGATGCGTTGTCCAATCTCTTTGTATAAGTAGCAAGCTATTCATAAATGAAGACATCTTTCACTACAATGCCAAGTTTTTACGCTATAGGACAAAAGGATGAGACAGAAAGGGCAATGTGTAGGTGGGGAATTTTCAGTGATATCATTGATAGTTTTCCTCTAAACAAAACTGGTGTGACTAATTGGGCACAGTGAAATAATTTTTTATTCAAAAATATATTGGGTTTCTTTTAATTGTCTTTCGGTTTTACCGGCTTGTCATCATCTGCATTTTTATATTTGATACATTCAGAACTTTCCTAGATACGATACATAACAGCCTGATTTGTTGAAGAGATAAATTTGACATGTGCTAAGTTTAGCACAGAGGGCAATATAAGAGTGAAAAGACAACCTATGTTTGTACAGTGTTAATTCATTTTTTCTCCATGCACAGAAATGTTTTACAGTGCTTCACATACCAGGTGTTGGCAAGGTGGTGGGTGTCTTGTACAGGCGAGTGTGGCAGCCATTTTGCATAAAGCAAGATCCCAAAATTTGACTCAAGCAACTAATTTGCTGGGTGCCAGTTAAATAAGAAATGTTGCCCAAAGTATAAGGAGGATTATTTGCTTTTATTTCAATACTACTGTGATGTCATGAACAAACTTGAATCATCAGAAAATCTAGGTTAAAAGTCACAATGTTTTCACAGACTGTTCATCCTAATGCAGGTGTCAATGCTCCGTGTGCCTCCTAACATCTTTCTTCATCTAACTCCTTCGTTACAGCCTTTGATTCTTCCTTCCCTGATGTGCTTGTTTAGCTTCCCTTAAATGCACTTCAGCTCTTTACTTCAACTACTCTTTGTGATTCCGTGTTCCACATACCAGCCGCTCTGTGCGTTAAGAAAATTCCCTGTGTTCTCGTTGGATATATGAGTGATTATTTTATAACTATGACCCCTCATTCTGATCTTGCCCACCAGTGGAAACATTTCTCAAAGTAAGCCTTATGAAATCTTTGCTTAATTTTAAAGATCACTGTTAGAACATCTCCTCAGACTGCTCCTTTCAATGGGGAAAAAAAATTCCTGCTGTTCAACTGCATCTGTTAGATATAATGAGGTTGCGCATCATTTTAATGACCCACCCAAAAGACAACACCGTTTCTGTTGCAGCATCCCTTCAGATCTACACTGAAGTCATTTTTAATGACGTGCTGAAACTCTTGTGTGAGGAAAATGCTCAGTTCAACTTCTGGGCTAAATTAAGCACATGGAGAAAATTTGACTTCCTAATTTCTATTAAAAGAAAGTAGAAACGAACACAATTTGCAGCTCAGAATGTTACAGCCAGGGAACTAGAGATAAAATATAATAAAAGCAAACGAAGAGAAAAAAGAAATCTGGTAATGCTGGTTTCTCTGTGTAAAGAGAAACATAGTTAATATTTCAGGCTGATGGCCCTCTGGCACAACACTGTTCCTCACTTTGTTTTGTTCTCCACATGTGCTGAACATTTTCTTTATTTCAGGTTTTGTACCCACTGCATTATGCTGCTTTAGTTCTAAAATGCTGTCACTGCTGTAATTCAGTCAACTTGTGCACAGCAAGCTCCCACAAACAGCAATGATTTAGACAAAGGGCTCAAGGTAGTTCTTTACCAACCCTTCCAATCTGTTTGAGAAAAGAATGGAAATGACTTAAGTGTGACATTCTTAAACTATTAAATTATTTGATGAATAAAGAAATGGAATAGTCAGGAATTGAGCTATATTTGAAATTAACTAATTAGCAGATATTAAATCAGGAAATTTAGTTTCTTAAAAATTTGTGGGCATCAGTGGCTGGGCCAGCATTTATTCTTATCCTGAATTGCCCAGGATAAAGTGATGGTGATCTCCCTCCTTGATCCATTGCAGGCCTTGAGGTGTAGAGAAATCCACATGACTGTTAGGGAGGGAGTTTGACCCAGCGACACTGAAGGAACAGTGGCATATTTCCAAACCAGGATGCTGTGTGGCTTGGAAGGGAATTTGCAGGTGGGAGTGTGGCCATGTATCTATGGCCCTTGTCCATCTAATAGTAGACCTCAAGGTTTTGGAAGGAGCTGTAAAAGGAGCCTTGGTGGGTTACAGTAGTGCAACATGTAGATGGTATGCACTATTACTGTTGAGCATCAGTGGTGAAGGGAATAAATGTTAATGGATTTCACCTGCTGTGAATCAAATTGGCTGAAGACCAGCACCTTTCATGTTGGGGACCTCAGCGAATGACCAAGATAGATATTTCACTTGGGACTATTGGCTGGTGACAGATGTAAATGTTTCAGCTTTGTATTTAGCACTCATGTGCTGTGTTTCCTCATCACTGAGGATGGGGGTATTGATGATAACCTTTCCTCCAGTGAGTTGTTTAATTGTCCACCTCCTTTTATTGCAGGATGACAGAGCTTTGGTCTCATTTGTTAGCTGTGGGATGAAATCATAGAATCCCTACAGTGCAGAAAGGGACCATTTGTTCCATCAAGTCCATACCAACTGCCCAAAGAGCATCCCACCCAGACCCACCTCTTATCCTAACCCTATACATTTCCAATGGCTAATCCAGCTAGCCGGCACATCTGAGAGCTCTATGGGTAATTTAGCATTCCCAATCCATCTAACTTGCACATCTTTGGACTGTGGGAGGAAACTGGCGTACCTGGAAGAAACCCACGCAGACACGGGGAGAATGTGCAAACTCCACACGGACAGTTAACCCAAGGGTGGAATCGAATCCAAGTCCCTGGTGCTGTGAGGCAGCAGTGCCACCCTTTGAATATATTTTTTGAATATTTGAGTCTCAGAAATTTTTAGTGCCAGACGCGGATCTCTTAGCCCTCCCTATTACTTCTTGCACCTGCTGTTGTGTTTGGAAGTAGTTCTTTGTTGTAGCTCCAACAGATTGACACCTCATTGTTGATGAATATGGGGCATGAGCAGTTAGTCATGGATTATGTAGCTTCCTATTGATGTCAATGAAATTTATTTAGCTTTTGAATGGGAAATTCTGTCACCTTCACTGCTTGCTGTGTAAAAGTTCCTTCACAGGGTGTGGGGTCACTGACTAGACCAGCTTTGGTTGCTCGTTGCGCACTACCACATAAAATGCTGGAAACGGTTTGCATCTATTAACTAAGAATGATTAGAGTTGATCAGTGGATCACAGTTAGTTAATTAGAGTTGAGGACCAGCATGTTCCTGTGAAAATGAAGGACAAGGGTGGTAAGATTCTGGAACCTTAAATGAAAACAGAAATTGAGAGCTTAGATGTAACAAAAAAGGAGGCAAATGTAAGATTTAGGAAACTGAAGACAGACAGAGCACTTAATGAATACAAAGACAGCAGGAAACAACACAGTGGGTTAGCGCTGCTGCCTCACAGCAACAGAGACTGGGTTTGATTCCATCCTCGGGCAACTGTCTGTGTGGGATTTGTATGTCCTTCCTATGTCTGCATTGGTTTCTGTTGATGCTCCGGTTTCCTCCCACTGTCCAAAAGAAATGTGCAAGTTAGGTGGATTGGCCATGCTAAATTACCCATGGTGTTCAGGGATGTGTAGGTTAGGTGCATTCATCGTAGGAAAGGCAGGGTTGCAGGGGTAGGGTAGGGGGATGGGTCTGGGTGGGATGTTCTTCAGAAGGTTGGTGTGGATCTGTTGGGCCAAATGGCCCGTTTCCACACCATAGGGCTTCTATAAAAAAGGACTTAGGAGGACTAAAAGGTGCCATGAATTGTCTTTGGCAAACAGGACTGAGGAAAATCCCAAGGCAAGGAGCAGGAGGGTAGCTAGGGAAAGGGTAGGACCACACAAGGTCAAAGGAGGCAATATATGCATGGAGCCAGAGGCAGTGGGTAAGGTCCTTAATGAATAACTTTGCATCAGTACTCATAAAGGAGAAGGACATGGTGGATGGTGAGTCTCAGGAGGGGTATGTTGATATTCTGGGGAATGTCAATATAAAAAAGCTGTTGGGTGTTTTGAAGAGCATTAAGGTAGACAAGTCCCCAGGACCTGATGGGATCTAACCTAGAATGCTGAGGGAGGCAGGTGAAGAAATTCTGGGGCCTTGTATGAAACCTTGGGATCCTCTTTAGTCACAGCAGAGGTCCGAGAGGACTGGGGAATAGAAATTGATGTTCCTTTGTTTAAGAAGGGAAACAGGGATAACCCTTGACATTACAGACCAGTGAGCCTTACATCAATAGGAGGGAAATGATTGGAGAAGATTCTTAGGGATAGGATTTGCTCACATTCAGAAAAATATGGACTTATCATGGCTTTGTATGGAGCGGGGGGATTGTGTCTCACAGACTTGATTAAGTTTTTTGAGGAAATGACAAAGATCATTGATGAGGGCAGGGTGGTAGATGTTGTCGACATGGACTTTCGCAAGTCCATTGACAAGGTCCCTCATGGCAGGATGATACAAAAGGTGAACTCACATGGGATCTGGTAAAATGGATACAGAACTGGCTTGGTCATAGAAGGCAGAGAGTAGTGGTGGAAGGGTGTTTATCTGACTCAAAATCTATGTCCAGTGGTGTACCGCAGGGATCAGTGCCGGGACACCTGTTGTTTATAATATATGTATATATTTATATATATACACATATAAATGATTTGGAGGAGAATGTGGGTGGCCTGATTAGTAAGTTTGCAGACGACACAGAGATTGGGGGAGCTACAGATAGTGAGGAAGATTGCCAGAGGATGCAGCAAGATATAGATAGGCTGGCAACTTGGGTGGAGAAATGGCAGATGGAGTTTAAACTGAAAAATGAGAGATGATTCATTTTAGAAGGTCTAATGCTAGATGGAAGTATACAGTAAATGGCAGAACGCTTAGAAACTTTAACATACAGATGGATCTAGACATACATGTCCACAGTTCCCCGAATGTAGCAACACAAGTGGGTGAGGAAGGCAAGGAGGCAAATGGCACGGTTACCTTCATCAGTCAGGATATAGAGGATAAAAATTGGCAAGTCATGTTGCAGTTGTATAGAAGATTAGTGAGACCACATTTGGAATATTGCGTACAGTTATGGTTGCCACACTACCAGAAGGATATGGAGGTTTTGGAGATGGTACAGATATGGTTTACTGCTTTGAGGGGGCATTAACCATGAGGAGAGAGTGGACAAAGTTGGTTCATTTTCATTTGTCAAAGGATGAGGAGCAACCTGATAGAAGTTTACAAAATTATGACAGGCACGGATAGAATGGATAGTTAGAATCTTTTTCCCTCGGGAGAAATGTCAATTACAAGGGGACATAGGTTTAAGATAAAAGGGGAATGTTTAAAGAAGATGTGAAAGGCAGGTTTTATGCACAGAGCGTGGTAAGTGCCTGGAATGCACTGCCAGATGAAACGGTCAAGGTGGATACAATAGCAACATTTAAGAGGCATCTTGACAGATATATGAATAGGCAGGGAATAGAGGGATATGAACCACGTAATGGTGAAAAGTTTTTAGTTTAGAAAGGTGTCATGTGTTGGCACAGGCCTGGTGGGCCAAAGGGCCTGTTCCTGCAATGTAAAGTTCTTTGTTCTCGAAAGATATACTCGCATTGGACGCAGTCTGGTGCGGGTTCACTGTGTTGGTTCTGGGTATGGAGGGACTGTCTTATGAGTAGATGTTGAATAGTGTGGGCTTGTAATCAATAGAGTTTAGAGGACTGAGAGGACACCTTGTTGAAACATACCAGATTCTTAGAGGGCTTGATAGTGTAAATGTAGAAAGGTTGTTTCCCCTTGTGGGACAGTCTAGGGCCACAGGACATAAACTCAGAAAGTTGGGGGGTGGGGGTTGCTCGTTTGAGATGGAGATGAAGAGGAGTTGCTTCTCTCCGAGCGTAGTGAATCTGTGGAATTCTTTATCTCAGAGTAGTGTTGAGGCTGATGGAATTTGAACCCTTGTTCCCAGACCATTAACCTGGACCTCTTGGTGACTAGTCAAGTTCGCTACAGTCCCCAATCCCGGCAATAATAATAATTTATAGGCGTTATAAAATGTATTTATGAGATTCCCCTATAAATAACAGTACATTGTGTTGGCCAGAAATAAATGTATTACATTGAATCTTATGAAAGGAAATTGTAAAAGGAAACAAAATAAGGAAAGGAAAAGAAGCTAGAAAAGACGTAACTCAAAAATGTAACCAATCGGTCTAGTGTTAGTTAAAGGGTCACTAACAAACACATGTCTATGGGGAGTATAATACTGAGCAATTCAAATCCTTAGACAACACAATACCTGAACAGTTCAAGGAAAACCAAAAGCCTCTTTTATACTGCCATTCATTTCATTTGATTCCTGTGAGTTGGATTCACAGCTACCAGGCAGATTCTATAAGATGGAAAACTTTTTCATCTGATTTATTGTCTGCGCACTCATTTCAAGTGTATGGGTTCAAATAAGGAAAGACATTTCTGTTGACCCTAAAGGTTTTAAAATGGCAGGCCTCAGACACTGTGCTGAAAATGGACAATGAGAATCGTATGCAAAAATGTTCATATTGACCACTGTGAATAACTGGGTAAGTGGATATGGCTCCAACATTCTGGGCAATTTATTAAAATTCATTCATAGGATTTGGGTTTGGCTGGCTGGGTCAGCATTTATTGTCGATCACTGGTTGTCCTACTCCACTCCCAGAACTTGCATCTAGGGATAGAATAGAGTTGTCATTTATTGTCACTTGTAATTTTTACAAAACAAAACAATGTTTAAGTTGCCATACCACACGCTATATGAATAACAGAAGGCATAGATACGAAAAAAATTAAAATTAAGACAAAGTCCATCTTAGTTCAATTCCTGGCTCATGGGTTCAGGCAAAGATAGCACTGCTGCAAGACTGCTACCCCGGATCTCGGGAATACCGGGCAGCAAGACTCTGTAGCAGCTGCCCCAAGGAACAATCCTGTCACAGATATCGGGAAAGAAGATGTTGCAAAATCCACTTAAAGGAATCCTGGGCCACTGCATGTTGGGCCCGAAGCTACCTCAACATCAAAGTCTTCGTCAGCTGCTGCTGAAGTAGCAGCAGATACCAGGTTCCTACGCTCACCCCTCCGCCAGCCGCCTCCTCATTGCCTATTCCAGAGTCCCACTCCAGGGTCACCCCCAGCCACCTCACTGCTGTTCTCCAGGTCCCGGTCCAGGCTCACTCCCAGCCTCCTCACCGCTGTTCTCCTGGTCCTGCTCCATGCTCACCCCCAGCCACCTCACCACTGTCCTCCTGGTCCCACTCCGTGCACACCCCCAGCCACCTCATCTCTGTCCTCCAGGTCCCGCTCCAGGCTCACTCCCAACCATCTCACCGCTGTCCTCCTGGTCCCACTCCGGGCTCACCCCCAGCCACCCCACCACTGTCCTCCTGGTCTCACTCCAGGCTTACTTCCAGCCACCTAACTGCTGTACTGCTGGTCCCACTCTGTGCTCACTCCCAAACACCTCACCACTGTCCTCCAGGTCCCACTCCGTGCTCACTCCCAGCCGCCTCACCGCTGTCTTCCAGGTCCCACTCTGTGCTCACTCCCAACCACCTCACCACTGTCCTCCAGGTCCCACTCCGTGCTCATTCCCAGCCGCCTCGCCGCTGTCTTCCAGGTCCCACTCTGTGCTCACGCCCAGCCACCTCACCGCTGTCCTCTTGGTCCTACTCCAGGCTCACCAGCTACTGCCATGTTCCAGATCCTGATGTAGACGCCTTTATATTGCCATCTGTCGAAAAAAAGAATGAAGAATCAAAAGAAAAGCAGAGAAAAAAAAAACATAAATAGAAGAGAACAAAAAAGGAAAGTAAAAAGAAAGAAAAGCAAACGGAGTGGATGAGCCGTGGACTCAAGAGCCTGGACACTGCCTACTCCACCGCCACCATCTTAGAACTGTATATCAATAAGGGAATTAACCTTAATGAAAATCTGTGTAAAAAATGCCAGTGGGATATCTTTGTGGCACCTAGATGTTTCACTGTGGATTGACATTGTTAATGATAACCTTACATAATTATACTTTGTGGAAATATCCCATGCCATGTTATGCAGGGGTGACTGTGGAGAGCAGCTAGTTAGGTAAGTAGATTAATAATAAAAGGAGGGGGCCATTTAACCCTTTCAGTCTGATCTGCCATTCAATGATTAATCTTTGAATTGATTCCATATACTGTCCTTTAACTTAAAATCATTCAAGACCTTTGGATTATCAAAATCTATTAATCTAAACTTTAAAACTCAGACATTAGGCGTCTATTGATGACCATAAAATCAATGTCAATCGTTGGGGAAGTAAAACTTTATGCCTTTTTGGGAAGGAAATTGCTGGCCTGCATGTGACTCCAGGCCCACAGCAATGCGGTTGCCTCTTAGCTGCCCTCTGGGTAATTGGGAATGGGTAATAAAAGCTGGCCCAGTCAGCGAGACCCACATCCGTGGGAACCGGAGTAGGCCATTCAACTCCTCAAGCTTGTTTTGCTATTCAATGAGATCATGTCTAGCCTGTGGCCCAACTCCATATACCTACCTTTGGATGATATCCCTCACTATCTTTGCTCAACAAAAGATTATCTATCTCAGATTTAAAATTAACAACTGACCCAGCATCAATAGCCGTTTGTGGAAGAGTGTTCTTTCCATGTGTAGGAGTGTCCCTAAACAAGTCTCCTGATTGGTCTGGCCCATCCTCTGAATGAATTAAAAAAAGCCACCTTCTATCTCTTCACCTTCGATGTTATTGGATAGTTAAGGCTCCAACACAAATCCTTGCAGAACACCACTAGTCACATCCTGCCAGTTATCCTGAATTTTTTAGAAATATCCATTCATGAGATATGGGAGTGTGGTCATCATCAGGCCCATCCCTAACTGCCCTTGACCAGGTGATGGTAAATGGTAAATCACCTTCTTGAACTTGTCTGTATCTGTTTCTTGCCACTCGTCCTTGTTCTTAAGCAGGTCAAAAATTTGCCTTCAGTTCCTTGGAGTTTGACTTTAGCTAATATTCTCTTAAGCGTTTATCAAGTGCTTCTGGTCATTCATAAAATAAGACACATTGACATTGTCCTGTTTGCTACTTTAGTCACCCCTTCATCAAAACCACTGGTTCCTTACTGATAACCTGCTCTTTACAAATCCATACTGTTGTCTCTGGTCAGCCGAAAATCTTCCTTGTTTAGAGTTGTCCTGTCTGCAATTATCCTCAATACCCCAAGCACAGATGTTAGTATAACTACTTTATAACCCTCTGGTTTCCCTTTCTCACATTTCTTAAATAGCAAAGTGACAAACAGAATTTGTTAATCTAAAGGAACAATTCCTGAAACAAGACAATAGTTGAATATCTATCTTACTAGAGATAGTAAGAATTGTCGATACTGGAGTCTGAGATAATACAGTATGGAGCTGGAGGAACACAGCAGGCCAGGCAGTATCAGAGGAGCAGGAAAATTGGTGTTTCGGGTCAGGACCTATTTCTGAAGAAGGGCCCCGACCCGAAACGTCAGCTTACCTGCTCCTCTAATAGTGGAATATTAAAGTCAGAGCAAGTGCAATGTTTTCCCCTATTTCTTTTAATAACCCGGGATGGAAACCATCTGGTTCTGAGGATTGGTCGCCCTTTAGTATCACTGCTTAGATTCACTTTCAGTCTTGTGAAGTTTCTCTCAATTACTCTGGAAACACAATTTGTGATAATTGAGTGATGTTGAGTTTAAGCACCAATATGATGTTAGCTTAGTACGTTGTATCTTGCAGCATTTCATTTGGCTGAATGAATCAAACAGCACGTTCCTTCTGTCGTTTGTTAAAAGGCAGAGTACAGACCATACTTAACCGCTACCACTTTCAATACCCAAAACAAATCATCTGCTGGATATAACTCTGAAATTGGGGAGCAGCTGGTGAATAATTCTAATAGCCACACTAACAAACAATTTATCATAATCAGTTGAACTTATAATGTGGCTTTTTCACATTTGCCAGAAGTGACATACATTCAGACATAGGGACGCCCATCTCTGCAAACATAAGTACGATGTTCAAACCTTGCAACTTTTCTGAAATGCCCAGGATCTTGGAGAGCCCCATTATTATGGGGAGGTGATAGCCTAGTGGTATTATCCCTGAACTATTAATCCTGAGACTGAGTACTGGTCTGGAGATCCAGGTTTGAATCCCACCTCAGCAGATGGTGGAATTTGAATTCAATAAAATATCTGGAATTAAGAATCTAATGATGACCATGTATCCATTGCTGATTTTTGGGAAAAGCCCACCTGGTTCACTAATGTTCTTTAGGGTAGGAAACTGCCATCCTTACCTGGTCTGGCCTACGTGTGACTTCAGACCCACAGCAATGTGCTTGACACTTAACTGCCCTCTGGGTGGCATTTAGGGATGGGCGATAAATGCTGCCTGGGCAGCGACGGCCTCATCCTGTGAATGAATTAAAAAAATATTCTCCATGGCAATGCCTCAGCCCATTAGAATTGATTTATCAACCAATCAGCATCCTTTCTTCTATTAATCGAATTGTGATTGTTTGAAATTTGGCATTCTTGCACTTCCTCATTGCAGTTATTTAGCTCATGTTAATATTGATGAGTTACTGATTCAGTATTAGTTTCCTTGGGATCTCTGGCATGGGGGTGTCTTCTGCTAGAAATATTGATGCAAAATAATTGAACAACACAGCTACCCTTCCTTATTTCCATGGATGATGAAAGGAAAGGGGTAAATAACTGGATTCTTCATAAACATTGAGGCAAATAGTGCATGGAAATAGGTCACACTGGGCATTCAGGAAAGGATTAAGACTGACCTGGACAACTGGGAAGTCAAAGGGTAAAAGGATAGCTTAGGCATCGAGGAGATGATCTGTGACCTTGATCAAAGTACTCGGTATGACGTGCGAGCCAGTGGCACATGCCATGAACGTAATAATTAGTTATTGAGCTAGGAGCCAATTATAAGACCCATAAGAACAGAAGATACAAGAGCAGAATTAAGCTATTTGGCTCATTGCATCTGCTCAGCTATTCAATCATGGCTGGTATGTTTCTCAATCCCTTCCCTTGTAACCCTTGACCCTCTCATCAATCAAGAATCTATTTATCTCTGTCTTAAATACACTCAATGACTTGGCCTTCACAGCCCTCTGCGGCAATGAGTTCCATAGGTTAACCACCCTCTAGCTGAAGAAATTCCTCCTCATCTCAGTTCGAAAGGATCGTCCCTCCACTCTGAATCTCTTGTCTCTCCCACCACAGGAAGCATCTACTCCAAGTTCACTCTATCCAGGCATCTCAGTATTCTGTAAGTTTCAATCAGATACCTGTCAGCCTTCTAAACTCCATTGAGTACAGACCCAGAGTATTCAACTGCTCCTCATATTACAAGCTGTTCATCCCACGGTCATTCTTGTGAATACTGGCGCCTCCAACCCAATCACATTCTGTCTTAGGAATGGGGCCCAAAACTGTTTATAATATTCCAACACGGTCTTACCAGTTCCTTACGCAACCTCAGCACTACATCCCTACTCTTGTTTTCTAGGCTTCTTGAAATGAATGGTAACAATGCATTTATCCTCCCAATTGCCAACTGAATCTGCTAGTTAACCTTAAAAAAAATTCTGAACTAGGATTCCCAAGATTTCAGATTGTCAAAGCCTTATACCATTTAGAAAATAGTCCAAGCCTCTATTCTTCCCACCAAAGTGCATAACCTCATGCTTTCCCACATTGTATTCCATTTGCCACTTCTTTCCTTACTCTCCTAGCCTGTCAAAGACCTCTGCAGCCTTCACCTATCTTTGTGTCATCCGCAAACTTAACAACGATGCTCTCAGTTACTCTGCCCAGATGGCTGATGTATAACGTGAGTAGTTATGGACCCAACACAGTCCGCTGCCAAACTCCACCACTCATTGGCCGCCATCCTGAAAAAGACCCCTTTATCCACACTCTCTGCCTTCTGCCAGTCAGCCAATCCTTTATCTATACCAGTACCTTGCCCCCAACACCATGGATTGTTATATAGCAGCCCTCAGTGCAGCACCTTGTCAAAGGCCTTTTGGAAATTCAAATGCATCATGTCCATTGGCTCTTTAGCTAACTTGCTGATTACCTCCTCAAAGAATTTTAACAGGTTTGCCAGGCAATGACCTCCCCTTGACGAAGCCATGCTAACTCAGCCATATTTTACCACGCACTTCCAAGTACTCCATAGTCTCATCCTTAATAATGGACTCTTAAAATCTTACTACGACAATTATATAATCAAATAAGAAATGGGAATGGAGTGGGCAATGGTCAACTATTTTTGTGAGGGAAATAACAACGTTGAATTTGAACTGACTCACATGCACTTCAAGAAATTCTTTGAAAAATGCAAATGAGGATAGATTTGAGAAGTTGATACAAAAGTTTTGTTTGGTCTGACAAGTTCAGATAAGAAATTGGCTGAGCTCTCGGCTCCTTGAGCACAGTTGATCTCCGGCTAAAGTCCTTCTCGCCTTTTGATACAAAGGTGTCTCAGCGTCTTGTCTCCAGATTACCTTGTACACCTCTGAATCCTTTGGTCCAATCAAGGAGCTGCAATGAAAGCTGTGTCTTAAGCCCGGTATAACTGGATCTCAGATAACTGTGAAATTGCAGTAGTATGTAGACTTGAACACCACATAATGGGATCTTCAACATCAGATTTGTTTCTAAACCCCTATCAGAAAATTGAAACGCATCACAAATCATTTTGTCTTATAACTTTAGGGATTTTTAAAAAAAAAGGATAGCTCCAGCCAAACTGAAAGGTTAGAGTCCTTCTCTTCAAAACCATCTGAAAACAGTGTTAGAGTGGTGGAAGCGGGTTGGGGGATTGGGGAGTTGCATGTTTGTAGAAAGACAAATGTGGCACAGACTTTCCCTTGTTTGTGTGGCCCAAGGCTTGCTATCGGGTTAAAGGATTTCTCAGCTTCAGACCATGTCCACTCAAGGATACAAAGAGCAGTAATGCATGATAACAGCACCACTGGCTGGGAATCAATGGGTTAAACACTTGCTTGGTAATGCTAATAAGTTTTTGCCTTTAGTTTTCTGGAAACCTTTGGGAGTTTTATCTGATATTTTGACTTTTTGTATGTTATACAAAATCGTAGGGACCCGCGGCCTCAACTGGCTGGGATTTTCCTGCTGGGGGAGATGTCTCAGTGTCAGGGTGAGGTTGTGGGGTACAGGGCACTGAGAATGAAGCAGCAATTTGACCACACAGGACCTAATAGTCCACGCTGCTGCCTCATGGCAGAGTCAGCACCTTGGCAGCAATGTCAAAGGCTGTGAGATTTGTCCATTTTGAGGCATCTTTGCAAGGGAGGAAGACGGATTGTTTTTCATTTTGGAGGTGACGAGACAGAAGGTGGGGTTTGGGATGTGGGGAGGAGTCAGGACAATGGAGAGGGCAACCTCTCAGGGTGGTGATGTCGGGGCCGCAAAGGTGAGGCCATTACTTGGGTAATAGAGCCTGATGATGTGATGCCACCTTCAGGAAACAGTTGGGAGGCTAACTCCTTGCCACTGGTGGGCATCCAAGTTGGGAGGAGAAGCAGGATGGGGTGAGGTGAGGTGGGGTGGGGGGAAACATGGAGGTTAGATGGGGGACGGAGCAGTTAGCTCTCATTCAGGCTTCAGAGTATGCGTATTGTCCTCCATTGAGGTGTGAGGGAATGCTGCTGCCAGTTGCGGACAGCCATCCTGGTGCCTTGCCCAGTATTTAACCAGTCGTACCACCTTGCCACACAGAGAAGCTTGCCCTTTAACTTTGAAGCCAGTGGGAGCTTCGGGAACCAACTTGAGAAAGGAAGCAGCTAGCTGAGATGTATAGGGTTAATGATCTAGTGGCTGGGAAATATCTGCTTTTCTTGCATGCAATGGCAAACATTTACGTTAAATTGTGGGCTGTGAAAGTTACAGATATTCAGATTTCTAAGGCGCGGGAATATCCCTATTTGTATCGTTTTGCACACATTAATTTCCCCGATGTGGATAGCCACATGCGATACTCGTTTCATGTCTAGTGTGTAGAAGAGGGTTTAACTTTGGAAATACCCAAAGAAAGAGCTGGCGAACCAAATGTTGCATGGTGATTAATTACTTAACTTTCACTTCTCCCTGTCTCTGACATCAAAAAAAAAGCCCTCAAAATGGTTAAACCGAAAGTGAAACAGAGGAAAATGGCTGGAAGCAGCTCATCCTTAGCGCCTGCCATGGCTGGGATCATGGGACAAATTCCAACCTGGAAAGTTCTGACCATTCTGTAGAATTCTACATGAGATACCATGTTGACTAGATGAGTGCATTAGCTGTGCCCCACTCGATTGCACCATCCATGCTGACACATCAGGGCTATGCTGAGGGAATGAGACAGAACTGCCTCTTCAATAAGATGTTGAACCATTTTATTACCTAACCATCTCTCCTTGGGTGAATCAGAGGTCCCATTGAACTATTTTGAAGAAGATGAGAGGAGCTATTCGCTGGTGTCTTGGTTAATATTTATTGGTTAATCTCGCAAAAATATTAGGGTAGCACAGTGGCTCAGCGGTTAGAACTATTGCCTCACAGCACCAT